>SRMA01024819.1:176596-215403 GCA_007224835.1 Danionella cerebrum | reverse complement strand
AACTACAGTCATTTTAAGTCATTTAAGATCGTTTGCAACCAATCCTGCTTTATACTTTGTTTGGACCGCCCACAAAATTAACATAAAAGTATGTTATCACATGACTAAATCTAAAAAACATGGAATGCGAGTAATTTTATTTTTGTTGAACTATTATATAGATAACAGTCGACGTGAGCTCATTATTATAAAAGCTATGCCAAAACCGGGAAAATCCGGGCGTAACATCGCCGAAATGCTGATTGATAAGGGGAGTGAGCAGACAGCTAATGCTAAGGCTAACGCTCCAGCCCAGGTAGATGAGGTATTGACACCAGCTTCTCTAAAGGAATTAATTTCATCTACCATTCGATCTGAAATTTCTTCGCTACGGTCTGAACTGTTGTCTGAGCTTCGCTCTGCGGTGTCCACGCTGCAAACGACCATAGCTTCGCAAGCCCAAACGATCGGTGATATTGAAACAGCGCTTAACGATTCAGATGGCCGTCTGTCAGCGGTGGAGAAGCTGTGCAGTACACTGCAGACGGAGAACACCGATCTCAAACTCAAGCTGGATGACCTGGAGAACCGATCGCGGAGGCAGAACGTCAGGATCATCGGCATACCAGAAGGCTCTGAAGGCCAAAATCCGGTGACTTTCATGTCTTCAATGTTTGTGAAGCTCTTCGGTGAAGAAGCCTTTGAGAGACCCCCCGAAATTGATCGTGCCCACCGTGTCGGGCAAAAGCCTCAACGCAATGCATTCCCCAGGCATATGCTAGTTCGACTACATCGATATCAAACTAAAGAACTAATATTAAAACTGAGCCGCGAACGAGGAACTCTGGAATTCAGTGGAGTGGTTGTTCGAATTTTTCCGGACATGTCCGCAGAGGTGGTGAGACGTCGAGCTGAGTTCAGAGATGTGAAGGCTTCGCTTCGCAGTGCCGGCATTACATATGGAATGCTGCATCCAGCGAGGCTCCGCGTCGATTTCCAAGGACAACGACATATCTTCCAAACTCCGCAGTCAGCAGCGGATTTCGTTGGTTCTGTTGTTAAGTCCAAAACATGCTCGGCGGATAATACCTGAACTTATTGAACGCCTGCCATCTTTCTATTTTTGGTAAAACTCACTGTTCTTTGAATAATACCTATGGGTAAATTGGTAAAGTGCACTTTTACTGCACTCTTTCTTTTTTATTGGTTATTATTAGTTCATAATGAATAAGTTCAAACATGATGGTATGTATCATATACTACTGAGATAAGGTACTCTATTTTATACTCCTGTCCACGGAGCACGGCCGAAATGGCTGGAAAAGTAGTTAAAACCAGTTAACTGTTGTTGTTTTTTTTTCTTTCTCCACATGTCTGTTTTGCTTCTGCTAGTCAGACTTGTTTGGTTTTTTAAGCTAAGCCCTGTGCTAGTTCTGCATGCGTTGTTTCGTTCGTTCTTTTTTTTTTTTTTTTTTTTTTCCTTTCCCATTGCGCACCATCCACTATTTTATATTTAATCACTCTCATTTACCTTATCCGTTTAGGACTAATTTTGCTTATCTATAACATTAATGTATTGAAACTATATAGAAACGCATAGGAATCTACTTCAGGAGAGTCAAGGCAAGGTTAAACTAGTGAGTTGGAATGTAAAAGGGCTAAATAATCAGATAAAAAGCGTGAAGATTTTTTCCAAATTGATTATGCTTAAGGCTAATATATGTTTTCTACAGGAAACTCATCTGAAAAACTCGTGTCACAAAAGCCTGATGAGATCCTGGGTGGGTCAGGTGTTCCATTCTACATTTAATTATAAAGCTAGAGGTACAGCCATTTTAATTAATAAGAATACATCGTTCGATCCACATAAAGTTATCGCAGATCCTAATGGTAGATATGTGATTGTTTCAGGTGCCCTTTATGATAATCAAGTAGTTTTGATAAGTGTGTATGCACCTAACTGGGACAATCCAGACTTCTTCAGTAACCTTTTCTCCAAACTCCCTGACTTAAATTCTTACCAATTGATCTTAGGAGGGGACCTAAATTGTGTTTTGAATACTACTTTGGATAGATCATCCTTAAAACCAACTAGTTTATCTCAGTCTTCTAGAGTTGTTAACTCTTTTTTGGAAGTATATGGAGCAACTGATATATGGCGACTTAAGCATCCCCATTCCAAAATTTTCTCTTTCTTTTCCCCTGTACACCATACATATTCACGCATTGATTATTTCTTCATCGACAGCAAACTTATTCCCCAAGTAAAATCCTCTGTTTATGACAGCATAGTTATTTCTGACCATGCCCCAGTGATTCTTGAATTATGTTTTTCTGGTTATCAAAAGATCCCCCGTGTTTGGAGTTTAAACGCCTTTCTTTTGTCAGAGGGTCATTTTGCTAAATTCATCTCTCAAAAAATTTCATTCTTTTTTGAGACAAATGTCACAGAGGGAATTTCTGCATCCATTCTTTGGGAAACTCTTAAAGTTTACCTGCGCGGGGAAATTATTTCTCATTCTGCCTATTTAAAAAAATTGCGTAATAAAAAGCTTGGTGATCTGACTGAACAGATAGGCAAATTAGATCAAGAATATGCACAGTGTCCAACCCCAACTTTGCATAAGGAGAAGGCTTTATTACAATCTGAATATAATCTTTTATCCACTAACCAAGCCCTGCAGCTTTTGCTCAAATCTCGTCATCGATTTTACGAATTTGGTGATAAGCCAAGCAAAGCTCTGGCATTGCAACTTAGGCTTCAAACTGTAAAAAATCGAATTACTCAAATCCAGACTTCAGCCGGAGATATTGTGACAGATCCTCAAGAAATCAACAATCAGTTTAAATCATTCTATTCTTCTTTATACCAGTCTAACCCTCCCGACGATTTTGTTTCGATAGATGCTTTCTTTGACAGTCTGAATATACCTCAAATTGACAATGAATCAAAATCTACATTAGAGGCTCCTATTAGTTTAGATGAAATCCAGCAGGCTATTTCACAGTTGCAGAGTGGAAAGTCCCCAGGCCCGGATGGGTATCCAACAGAGTTCTTTAAAAAATTTTCAACTGAGCTTTCGCCACTGCTTCTTTCGGTTTTTGAAGAATCTCTTAATAATGGTAGTCTACCCCTTTCCATGCGTCAAGCAACAATTTCACTGATTTTAAAGCCCAATAAAAATCCATATGATTGCGGCTCTTATCGTCCAATATCCCTCCTCAATGTTGACATAAAAATTTTGGCAAAGATTCTTTCTTTGAGGCTTGAAATCGTTTTGCAAAACATTATTCACCCTGACCAAACAGGATTTATAAAGGGCAGACAGGGTTTCTTTAATCTTAGGAGACTGATGAACATAATTTATACCTCTTCTGATTTATCAGCACCAGAGGTCTTGGTCTCTCTCGATGCGGAAAAGGCCTTTGACCGCATTAAATGGGACTACCTTTTTTATGCGTTAAAGAGGTTCGGATTTGGGGATGGGTTTGTGTCCTGGGTAAAACTTTTATATTCTTCCCCCTTGGCATCTGTAAAAACGAATGGTATGAGCTCTGAATATTTTTCACTCCATCGAGGGACAAGACAGGGTTGCCCCCTATCACCGCTCCTGTTTGCTATAGCTATAGAGCCGCTTGCAATAGCCTTTCGATCTGATCACAATATATCTGGTATCGTTAGAGCAGATAAGGAACAAAAAATTTCCCTCTACGCTGATGATGTTATCTTGTATATTTCAAACCCTGAAACTTCTTTTCCTTATGTCCTGAACATTTTAAAACAATTTAGCGATATCTCGGGCTACAAATTAAATTTAAATAAGAGCGAGCTCTTCCCAATTAATTCGGTTGCAAAGGCTCTTTCAGCATCAACACACCCATTTAAGCTAGCCTCAGACCAATTTCGCTACCTGGGAGTGTTGGTTACAAGAAAATATACAGATCTTTTTAAACATAATTTCATTCCAATCCTGGATCGAACAAAGCAGGATCTTGCTAGATGGACAACTCTTCCACTATCACTTGTTGGTAGAATTAATGCCATAAAAATGAATATTTTACCCAAATTTCTTTTCCTTTTTCAAAATATCCCAGTCTTTATTCCAAAAAGTTTTTTTAGGACTCTGGACAAAATATTTTCAGACTTTATCTGGAGTGGAGGCCCAGCAAGAATTCAGAAGTTATTCCTGCAACATCCTAAAAAACTAGGTGGATTCGCTTTTCCTAATATTATGTTCTATTACTGGGCAGCAAATATTCATAGCATCCTCTACTGGAGTCAGTCACATTATGGCCTCTGTCAATGGGTTCCTGCATGGGTTGAAATGGAAAGCGACTCTTGCATGGGAGTTTCTTTACATGCTTTGGTATGCTCTCCATTGTCTGCTACACCTTCTAGCTTCTCTTCTAACCCCTTAGTTTTATATAGTCTAAAGATTTGGAAACAATTTAGAAAACATTTTGGGTTTCAAGCAATGTCATCTCTATCTTCTATATATAAAAATCCTTCTTTTGTGCCTTCTATGTCAGATGGAGCATTTGCGCTTTGGGCTAGAAGGGGCATTGTAAAAATTAAAGATCTATTCCACGAGGATAGCTTTGTTAGCTTCTCATATCTTTTAGAAAAATTTTACCTCCCAAAATCTCACTTTTTTAGATACTTACAGACTCGTGAATTCATAAGAAATACATTTCCTCACTTTCCACACCCGCCCCCTAAACAAGACATGGACCAGATCTTAGAAATAAAAGTTTCCAAAGGTGCTATTTCTAACATATACAAAACAATTTTCTCATTTACTGTAATGTCAGACACTTCATCCTTGTCAAAAATAAAGTCAAATTGGGAATCAGACCTTAATTATGTTTTTTTCAGATGAGGAATGGGCAAAAGTTCTTAATCGGGTACATACTTCTTCCATTTGTGCTCGTCATGCATTGATACAGTTCAAACTGCTACATAGAATCTATTGGACTAAAGCTAAATTGTCTAAAATAAACCCAGAAATTGATCCTATTTGTGACCGATGCCGACAGGCCCCAGCAACTCTCTATCACACTTTCTGGATTTGTCCAAAGTTAATCCCTTTTTGGTCTTCAATTTTCAAATCAATCTCCGATGTCTTTCGTTTAAAGATTGAACCATGTCCTTTAGTAGCATTGTTCGGTCTGAACCCTGCAAATATATCTCTCTCCCATTCACAATCAAGTGTAATGGCCTTTTGCCTAATAATTGCTAAAAGAGTTATATTAATGAATTGGAAAAACCCTTCTCCACCCAACTACGTCCACTGGATGTACGATCTGCTGCAGTATATACAAATAGAAAAAATTAGGTATGCAATTCATGGTGACACAGAAGACTTTTACAAAATTTGGCAACCTTTCTTGGAACATTTAAAAAAATAATTGTTTCTACAACCCTACTCTATGCATCTAATCCTTGCTGAATTTGCTCTCTATCACTCACTAAAACATATGTAAGAATACGTTATGGAAAGATTCTGTCCATTATCTGATAATCATTATTAAGGGTGCAGCTGTTTTTTTTTTTTTTTTTTTTTAATTATTATTATTTATTTTTTTTTTTTTCTCTCTTCTTTTTTTATTTTCTTTTCTCTTTTTCTTTCAGTTTGTATTTTGCTCAGAGAGCAAGACGTGTGTCCAATGCCGTATTATTCTGATCCCAACACTGTTAAAATATCATTGTATTTATGGTCTTCTGTATCCATTTGGATTAACTCTCTGTTTGAAAAAAATGCAAATAAAAAGAGTTAAACTAAAAAACATGGAATGCAAACATATTTGTCCAGTTTTGTTTATGAAGCGCATCGTAAAACTGGCTGTAAGTGCTCTTAAATGATTCCTGTGTCCAGTTTCTTCTGCCCATTGCCATTTCCCTTAACACCCAGGACCGGAGCTCTTTAATTGGGTTTATTTCCATCTAATCTTCTCATTAGGGGTTGATGGAGGTCTGGAAGATCACCCTTGGCTCCGCTCACCTGTTTAATTGGATTCCTCAGGTAAGAGGAGCTCCAGAAATCTGAGCATCCATTACCTTGGTGTTCAGACTGGAATAATTCAGCTAACGAGAGACGAAAACTCAATTATCTCCATCTCCGGCTCTGCATGTTCTGCAAAGCAAACCAGAGCTGTGAAGTACTGGGAGTACTGTGTATCCTGAAAATCTTTACGGTTGTGTTTAGTGTGTGCTTGATCCTCCTCAGCTGAACTGCGATCAGTGAACTGGTTCAACTCCACAGCATTTACCAAAAGCATAGGAGGAAATTTCACCCATCTACTGCATATTTATGCCTTTTAAACACATTCACAGAACCACTCTGTGATTGGATGCTTTTTGTTCTGCATTTTACCAGAACCCAGTGACCTAAGCTTGATTTGTGACCCTTAAGAAGCCCGCAAAGATGCTAAGGATGTGATTTACATTTTCTAGCAAAATAGAACCAATAAAATGCATTGCTGAAGGCTGCGGTTGTGACTGAACTGTCAAACTTTGCTTTTGTCAACTATGATTTACCATTTAGTCATAACAGAGACTCACTTATCTTCATCTGCCATTGCCTTCAGGAGCTTTTTCCTTCTCTTTTGTCTGTAATGTGGAATGAGTCAGAGTCATTTGTGACTCATAATTCTATTAAATAATGAAATAAAATCTTCTTTTTTTCTCTTGACACATCTAGCCTCTCTGTTGGAAAATTAATTGACAAGCTTTTAACAATCCATGTAAGGAGGGAGAGAAATTAATTACAATATTTTCACTTTGCTATAAAATCTCTTTTGAAATGTTTCTTTTAATACAGGGCTTTTAAATAAGTGATTAATTAGAATCTTTTTGTGAATTATAATTGTAATAATAATACTAGAGTTGGACATTGGTGGTCAGGGTTTTGGGTGGGATCCACTTCCAGCCGGAGCTTCTGGCTGAAGAATGAATGGAGAGGAAAGGATTTCCTGATCGCCATATGTTTTATCCCTGCAGTACTTGGCAGTGTTTTTGTGAATGCTTTTAAAGCGACAGTGCACCCCATTTAATAGAGGCTTATTGAACCCTAAATAAATGTCTTGCTGACCGGGATACTTCAAAGATGACTTGAGCTCTTACAGATTGGTGCAGATGGAGAGACATCTGTAAAGTGGATTACTCGTGAGTGGAAAATCTGACTTTATTTGCAGTAGTGCCATGGGATGCATTGCTTTCTGTGTGGATTGATTTAACGTGGAGAAATATCGTCGTCAGAGACACAAAACTATAGTTTTATAGTTCTGTTTAGAGATTTCATCATTAATGTCTCCAAAGAAATACCTGCAAAAAATCCAGGTGTGTGACTAATTGCTCTAATATATGTTTTTACTGAGTAAACACTCTAGAGCAATATTAAATAGAGCTGCGAGCTGCGATTTGGGCCCAAGCCAAGTGGTGGTGCTTTATTCACAATGACCTCGTGATGAGATTGCAAAACTTTTAATAAATTCCAAGAAAACAATCATTCTTGGGTCACTTCCTATTTGATATTTTATAAATATGTTAAGGAACATTCCTTTTGTGGGTTTAAAATTGATCAAAAGAGTTATTACCACAATATTATCTTCTTTTGTTGGATAAAAATTAACACATTGTAAGTAAAAGAGTTATTTAAAAAAAGATTTTGACTAAAAGTCTAATTCTAAAAGTCTAAAGGAGTTTATTCTAAAAGTGTAAACAAGTTATTACCACAATATTATCTCCTTTTGTTGGATAAAAAGGATCGAATTTTGACTAACTCTTTTTGATGGATATAAATGTGAATAGTTACTACAACAAAATGACTGCTTATCGTTAAACAGAAATGATCAAATTTGATGAAAAAGTTTTCCTGAAATACTTCAACAGTAGTTTAGTAGTCGTGCCACAATCAGTCTCACTTGCAAATCTTTCCAGTCAAAATAAGGACCCCTGAAACAAAAAAATTCACTTTGAAAGAAAGAGACTCAGTCTTGTTCTTGAGCTCTTGCTCTGATCTGCCGTCTCTTTGGGGGGTTGAAAGTTTAATTGAAGCGTATCTCGAAGCTCTGAAAGATGTTAGGCTTTAATTATCCTCTTTTAAAATCCAAGCTCTCTGTTCATGGCGCATCAGAAACAGCGTTAGCAACGGCTATCTCTGGATTAGATTAGCAGAACACAAGAAGATCTACTTTTACTGTTACCTGAGCCTCGTTCAGACACGTAATGTTGTTAGATGCACAATCAGATCTGAACCGAGTGATGTAAGGTTCGTAATGCCTCGGTGACGTCATGAAGCTGTGTGGTGCTCGAGGAGCTGTGCATTACAGGTGTAATATTCGTTCCTCAGGCATTCACTCAAACTGTGTTTTCCGTAATAGCCTTCAGTGTTTGTTTAGTTCCTTCCTGTTCTTAACACAATGACGAGGCAAGGCTGAATCTCTGCGACTACAGTCCCTCCATCGGTCCCAGCACTTGCAGCTCCCGCTCTTTCTTTATCCCTGAGTCTTTTGTAGTAGACCTATTGTTCACTGCCATGCTGAATTACACCCAAGAGGAGAGGAAAATCATTTCCACAGGTTCTTATTGTGTTCAGATCCAGTAGGTTTTGAGTGAAGCATGATTGTTCGGAAAGAAAGAGTCAGAGTTGTGTAATTAGTGCTTAGTTAATCACATAGATCAACTAAAGTGAGCTGCGCTGCATCATTCTCTTTCTCTCTCTCTCTTTCTCTCTCTCTCTCTCTCTCTCTCTCTCTCTCTCTCTCTTTAGTTATTTAAGAGCTGTGTTCAGAAATGGGGGATACCGATCTTAACATTTTGGGATAGTTTGTCATTGGGTGGGGGAGTTTGTACAATATTGAGCCACATTTCTGTCCTACTCCACCTAGGAAAGTCCCTTTCCTTTCAAGCTCACCCCTCCCCCATCCTCAAGATTAAGTAAGTGATTAGTTGTGTGGTGGGTTTTGAGCTCGACATGTAGCATGGTATCACTCCAGACCGACCTTAAATTGGACTTGGTCATTTTATTCCCCCCGTATCCTCTTCCTGTTTCTCTACAACTCCCTTATGAAAATGCGGTAATGAGGCAGTGCAGCGGGTAGCACTGTGGTCTTTCAGTAAGAAGGTGGGTATGCCGGCAGAACCCTGTGACCCTAAAAAGTTAGAATGAATGAGTGTAAGAACAACATTTCAGATATAGGTGGGTCTGACTCATCTGTTTGTGAATTTGTTCTCTCTCTGTCTGTCTGCAGCACTCTCTCTCAGTCGTCCTCTCTGGAGGAGGTGAGGCTGGACGTGGAGAGGTTTGTTCCTCCGGCTCCCAGGAAGGTTGAAATGAGACGTGACCCTGTGCTGGGCTTTGGCTTCGTGGCTGGCAGCGAGAAACCCGTCGTGGTTCGATCCGTCACTCCAGGTGGAAAGAAATAAATAAAGCAGACCACAGACATCCGCCATTTTCAAATGCATATATTTTTAATGGAATTGTGTTGAATACCCGTTAAAGCGGCTAAAGCAGTGTGTTTTTAAAATTCAGGAGGTCCTTCAGAAGGGAAGCTGATTCCCGGTGATGAAATCGTTATGATAAACGAAGAACCAGTCAGCTCCGCTCCTAGAGAAAGAGTGATCGACCTGGTCAGGTAAAACATCCTCTAGTGTACTTCTGAGGGAATAAATAACCAAAGTGTGACCTAATCAGCTGGAAAGGAAGATAAAACCAATGTATTTGTTGGAATTGCGTGTATTGCAGGAGCTGTAAGGAGTCGATCATTCTGACTGTGGTGCAACCATACCCTGTGAGTCTTTAAAGCCTTTAGTTCTTAAAAAAAATGTTGTTTAAACCTCATCAGTTTTTCTCTCTGACCCTCGAATGATAATGAGGTAGCCTGCCTCGCCCCTCTCTGCTGTGAGGTTGAGATATAAACATTAAGGATAATATTCTTTAAAAACAAAACACTCACTTGTTCAAATTTGAGCATGTAACCCCAGTGTTGTCTGCTCTTCATTGGCTTCCAGTGATTTTTAAAGTCTTCTGTCCATTCTCCAGCACATGAGGTCACTTCACCCAATGCCCCACTGACCGTTCCTCACTCGATATTTAGGGTTGGGAGTGTCAGTTAAATGTTATCATAACCCATTAGAGAAGAATCTGGAAGCAAGGTTTGAGAAGAAATTACAGATTTTAATTAACTATAAACACTGAAGATGCCAACAGCTAAAAACTGCATTAAGGAACTCAAGAGACAAAAAAGAAGGGGGGGGGGGGGAGGGAGACCCCGAGAGATGTGTCTTTTGCCAATCCAGCTATGCTGCCTTATTGAAGCAACTTCCTGTTGTGATGTAACTTCCTGTTCTATTTCAGACAATAAGATTCTATTAGATTAGATGTTTCATTAATGTGCTGTTTCTATCTCCAGTCGCCTAAATCCGCCTTCATCAGCGCAGCAAAGAAAGCCAAGCTCAAGTCCAACCCAGTGAAAGTGCGCTTCGCTGAGGAGGTCATCATCAACGGACAAGTTCCAGTCAGTAAAATATAATTGTTTTATTACCAAATGGCTCAATTTGAATTTAATACTTTAGGAGAAGTATTGAGACTAAGGTTTAAATCATTCCATTTTACTCAAGTACAAGTATAAAAGTATTGATTTTAAAACAGCTTACAGCTTAACAGTAAAAGTAACGTGAGAATTTTTTTTTCAAAATTTTCCATCAGAAAATTTAGGATCTGATCTGTTTCTGCCACATATGCTTCTTGTACATTTTAAAAACACATTTTAGTCAAATACATTCTTTTACCGTATGTCAGAAACACAAGTAATGGTAAATTTGTTTAATTATGTTTTTTCAGATTAAAATTCATTTTTGTAACTTTCTCAGATTCATTTGAGAGTAAAGCCGGTGGCTCTGATGGATTTAACCCTTGGGTTTTGATCGTAGCAGCCTGGGTTTGATTGGATTGTAATCGGTGGACGATTCTAAGAGGATTTTCTTCTCGGGCTGGAAATGATTTTAGTGCCAAATTATTGGATTGATGGATTTGGAAGAGACATGTTATGTAAATCACAGGTCTGTTCAGTCATTTCTCTGCATTAGTGCCTCACAGAGGAGGGTAATTCTTAATTATTTTAAATGCGAGCATTGTTTAATACGAGAACATCTGCATTTCTATTACACTGTGTTTTATTTTAAAGTAACTGAATTTGTTTTATACTAAACCAGTTCAAGCTAAATTAAATAATAGAGGACATTATTTACAAGAAACTAATACAAATATTGTTTTTATTTTCTTTGCAGGAGTCTGTGAAGGACAATTCTTTGCTCTTCATGCCGAACGTGTTGAAGGTTTATTTGGAAAACGGACAAACCAAATCCTTCAAGTTTGACTGCAACACCTCAGTTAAGGTACATTTTTAATCCATCCATCTGTAGGACAGCGTGAAGATTAGAATCCAGTTTTCTGGGTAACGCTGGACTCTGTATCGAGTTTATTTGGAGATAGCAACCTTTAGGTTCTAACTGGTACCAGTACAGGCCCCATGACACATCCATAAATTATTGGAGTTAGCTTCTACTAGTAAACCAGGTTCACGAAGAGTTTATGACTGGTGTGTCATGTCTTTATAAACCCAAAGGCAGACAGAAAACCAGAGAGAGCTGGATCCATTTGTTCAGATCACATAGAATTGACCTCAAATGTTCCTTTATTGAATTGCGTTCCTGTGGCTCCGTTGCTAGAGCATTGCTCTAACAACGCAAAGGTTGTAGATTAAAATCCCAAAGAATGCTGGAACAGACAAAAAAAGTGTTCATTCATTCAAAAATATATGTCGTTTTGGATAAAAGCATATACCAAATGCATAAATAATGTAAATGTAATTGAATATATAAAATGTATTTATGCAAAAACTACAATTTCTAATGCTTCTAGTTTTCCTTAGCATAAGACTTGTTTAAAAATGGTGTTTATAGTTCATATAAGACATGATCCGTAAATCCAGATCCAGAACACGTAATTATAACTATGCAGGTAGTTGCATTACAATAACATTTACGCCAAACCCACTTGCATACCACAGCTTTTTGGTATCGTGAAATAACTTTACGAAGCTGAAAAATGCCTTGGGGAATCCTGCTCAATTTAAATATACAGTGGTACCCCGAGATACGAAATTAATCCATTCCATGATGGCTTTAATTTTTTGAACATTTCGTAAATCGAAGCATTTGTATCTCGAGGTACCTCTGTATTTTATAAAAAATATCTTGTATAAAGATAGAAACAAAGAGTTGAAAGAAAGAATGGTAAAATAACAGAAGTCTTATTAAAAAAATTGTGATGTTTTTCAGGATGTGATTCTAACACTGCAGGAGAAGCTCTCCATGAAGAGCATTGAACATTTCTCGCTGATGCTGGAGCACAAACCCGAGGGATCCGCCGCCAAACTGATGCTTCTCCACGAGCAGGAGATGCTCACTCAGGTCAAACAAATCACAAATTAATTCTGTAGACTGTATACTTTAGAAACTTTCTATCCCTTCTTTGATTTCTCACACATCTTTTTACCATAAGCCTTGTTTAATGATGGTGAGGTCATATTTGGACATGATCTGTTACAGAACATGTAATTACAATTATGTAGGTAGTTGCATTGCAATAACGAGGCTATTTTTTATATCCTTAACCTTTCATTGAGCGTTTAATGCACGCACATTAAGTATGCATTGTACAGGGGTACTCTAAAGCCCTTTCCTGATTATATGAGCAGAGTGTGATAAGCCACACCCCTCAAAAAACAGAAGAACAGTTTTCACTCATAATCTAACTGTTGCAGTACCACTCAAGGCTTCAAATCTACAAATAAAGAACAGTTATCTGAGGTTTTTTTAATGAGGTTCATTGTGAACCTTTTTTCTGAGGGTGTTGGTAGTTTTTTAGAGATCAAAAGCATCTTCCGGAGTTCAAAAGGCTGCGGACAAACTTTGGAATTATGTTTTTGCTGTAGGTGACGCAGCGGCCTGGCTCTCACAAGATGAAGTGCTTCTTCCGTATCAGTTTCCTTCCCAAAGATCCAGTGGATTTGCTCAGGAGAGACGCTGTTGCTTTCGATTACCTTTACGTCCAGGTACTGCTCCAGATTACAAGCATTTTCATGAAGGATATTCCAAAGCTTTCAAGCTGTGTGCTTAAACACTGTAGGAACCACTAGCAGTAGTTTTAGAAAATGAACTGGATTTTGGATACTACATTTCCAGATGTAGTATTTTGTTTTTGTTAAACCTTAAAACTAGGCAGCACTGGATAGAATTGGGGTAATATGATCATATTTCCTCGGTCAGTAATGAGCTAAAGCATGCGTGATATTGTTAGGTTTGTTACAAGACACAATGAGAGCCCATGAGTATTTTTCCCCTTGCAGAGCTGTAAAGATGTGGTGCAGGAGCGATTCGGTTCTGAGCTGAAATACGACACGGCTCTTCGTCTGGCGGCTCTGCAGATGTACATCCTGACTCTCAGCACCAAACACACTCAGAAAGTTTCGCTCAAGTACATCCAGTGAGTTCACGATTCATTCTCTTTTATTTGTATGTGTATATGTACACACACCGTGGGAAATTAAACATTTTAATGTAGTCATTCTTTAATAAACAAAAATATTAGCATTTTTAAATTGGTCAGACACTCACACCACAAGCAACGGTGGGGTCAAAGTTTGGCATGATCTGTGTCTGTGTTCAGGAAGGAGTGGGGTTTGGCTCAGTTTCTTCCTCCAGCCGTTCTCTCCAGCATGAAGGAGAAGAACATCAGGAAAGCCCTCACACACATCCTGAAGACCAACCAGAACCTGGTGCCTCCGGGCAAGAAGGTAAAGACTAAAATCTACCTTTTGCTGAATTCTAATCCAAGGTACAAAACATGATGCTTTTTTGGGTGATTTTCAGAGCACTTTACAAAATAAAAAAACTATAAAGATGTCATGAACAAACCAAGCCAAACGCTTCACTTTTTAGAAACCACAGAATTTTCTATATTTTGTGGTTTATGCACAAATCGATTTAGTGCTCAAATTATATTTCCATCATTCCTTTTCAGATATAGAATGTTTTTGGTGTTTTTCATGTCTTTAGGGCTGATAAATGTAGCTTGAGGATTGCAATAAAAATTATCGAATGAATTTTTTTGCTGTTTTCATAGCTGACGGCGTTACAGGCGAAGGTTCATTACCTGAAGTACCTGAGTGAGCTCCGGCTCTACGGAGGACGCGTGTTCAAGTCAACGCTAGTCGTGAGTCAAACACAGCCAAAACATTAGTTATCATGAATTCTTGCAATACTAAACTCTAAAAATATATCAGATAAATATGACAAAACACATTCATTTGTTTATAACAAAACATCAATATTAAATTAATTATTCTCAATCTAAGGCTATTTAAACTTAATAAAAACTCCAAACAATCATTAACTCTAGAAACCTTGCGCTGGAGCTCAAGCAACATGGATTCCACCAGGCTTTAGGATCGTCACTCCCAAATAAAATGCAAAATGTGCTTTAATCAGAGAATATGACTTTAGAAGCATCTCACCTGAGCTAAAGACTAAAGGACTGGACTACTGTTCAAAAGTTGCTCGACACATGGATCACTACAGTTGTTAGCCATATATGAAGTACTGAGTCCAGCTGCAGTTCACTTTTCTGAATGCCCCGCATATTTTTGAATGGGTTTGTTTCACAATCCTTTCCAGTTTGTGGTTATCCCTAGTGCTTGTACACCTTCTCTACCACATATTTTCCTTCCCTTCGCCACTTTTTTAATGTGCTCAGTAAACAGCAACCTTTTTAACGATGACCATTTGTGTCTTCCCCTCCTTTTGCATGGGGTTAGTTGTCATCTTTTGGACAAATGTTGAGTGTTTCTCTTTTTTGTGTTGCCAGCAGAACTGGACAGAAAGACCATTTAAATTTGTTTCCAGTTAATTCGCTGCTTAGAGTCTGGGATTTTCTTTTTTTCTTTCAAATTTGACATTTTTTTTTAATTAAAAGAAAGAATTGTAAAATATGTGGAATGGATGGACACATTATGCAGTTTTCACTTTTTCAAGGAAATTGCTAACTATATGAATTTTTTTTATGATATTCTATTTAATAACCATCACCTACAGTAGTGATCTGCACTGATTTTGATAAACTGATTTCAGGAAAACAAAAATCGATTATTAATTTATTATTTGGTGCTTTTTCTAAAAAAAGAATATCTTTAAAATAACATTTTTCACCCTAGTGGACAAATATGGGTTAATTATTTAATTGGTCATTTAGATGAATGTTAATTTTTCACACGTTTCATTAGTGTTTCCTGTCTTCTTATGTGATCCTTGTGTATGATTCTCACACACCATCTCTTTATGTGTGAAATGACAGCAAGGTGAGAAGCAGACGGAGGTGACTCTCCTGGTGGGGCCCCGTTTCGGCATCAGTCATGTGATCAACAGTAAAACCAACCTGTTGGCACTACTGGCTGATTTCAGCCATGTGCACCGAATCGAGATGTTCAGCGAAGATGAGCGGAGCCTCCGCATCCAGATCCATGTCCTGCACGTCAAAGTCAGCAATTCTGCTATAGATTTGTTTAGATAGTTAAAGCTGCAGTCTACAGGATTCTCCGAAAAAAACTCTAAAATTAGTAAGAGGACTCTGAAGACAAGGTTAAAGAGGATTTAACAGAAAATGCAGCTTTATTTAACTTGAACATTAGCCATGAATGAGCTAAGCAAACACTGCACTTAGGAGAGTGGGAGAGGAGCTTTTAGCTCTGTAAGCAACAGGTGACAAAGATTGTAAACTTCCTCCTGGTTGTGTTGTATCTCAACGAAAATAGGATTATAAATATTTGTTCAGTTACAATTATTAACAGCATTACTTGATTCACCATCTTGATTTGGTATCTGATTATTAATTACAATATCATCTAGAGTCATTGAGGGTCATTTATCAAGGTGTAGTACATCATATGGCCATATTACTCTGCATTAAGTTTCAGCAAAGACGGGGCGACAGAGACTAAAAAAACACAGACTGCAGCTTTAAAAAATACCTTTTTTTTGCGCAGTACAACTCAGACACCTCTTAGTAGTGAATAACCCTTTGTTAAATGTTGTTTCTGTAGCCCATAACTCTGATAATGGAGTCGAGTGATGCTATGAACTTGGCATGTTTGACTGCGGGATACTACAGGCTTCTGGTGGATTCCCGAAGATCCATCTTCAACATGGCCAACAACTCCAACACGCCTGGTGAGAACAGTGGAGATATGAAGGAATATTCATCCCTGAAAAGGCTAGCATTACTTAAAGGTTCCTGTTGTTAAAGTTAAATACTTTATTTTTTGTTGTCCAAGGGCACGACCAGAGGCTTAAACACAATCACCAGGCGGCCGACTGGAATTACACTTCCTGTGGTGGATGCAATGATCACGAGTACGCCATCTGTGAGCAAAGAGAGTGTGATGTCTCCCCCAATGAAATTCACCAGTCACATCACATGTATGCAGAAGAAAAAGCGAGCAGAGGAAGCCACGTGCATTCTCAGATGTACTTCAACACCCCCAAAGGAAAGCCTCAGGATCCTCCCAGAAACGCCAAGGTCTCGTTCATATTTGGCGATCCTCCTCTGGAATCAGTGAACCCTCAGAATTTGGGATACCATAGACTAATGGAGGATATTCCTGAAGTTCTTGAGGAACATCGATATTTGTATGCGCAACAGAAGGACTACAAGCCTCTAGAGACATCGCTGGATGTTGATGGATATCAGTACAGTTCCCATATGGTCTATGGCGATGCCAAGATTTTTGGCACAACCGAAGGCATTGAGGAGCCCCTCCTGCATGATATTTGCTACGCGGAGACTACGGATGACGCTGAAGAGGATGATGATATTAGTTGTGAGGAGGACATGATGATGATGATGATGGGGGAGATGAAAGACAAAGCAAACTCTCTGTTGTCGCTCTCGGAATCAAGCGACGATATCATTGACCTCACTTCTCTTCCTCCTCCCCCCGAAGGAAACTTTGAAGAGGACAGCGATGACCTGTTGGAATCGCTGAACTTGGCAATCGCCGCTCCTCCACCAGGATTCCGGGACAGCTCCGATGAAGATGACCATCATGAAAGAAAGACTGCAAAAAATGACATACCCGTGTCTCTGATTGACTCAGTGCCCACTCCGGTGGCCAGAGGGAGTGAGGAAGAGTTCAATGACGCTGTTGTTTCAACCCTTCAAGCCCTAGAGGCTTTGGCAGCCTCCGAGGAACAGTCTCATCCCCAATCGGACAATAGTTCAGGTTCTTACACTATTGTAACGTTTATTCATTGACGTCGTACAACCTTCCAGCCATTCGTTCGTTTTGGTTCTGTTGGGTTTCTCCATTGTCTTCAATGCAAGCCCCATTGTATTGTGCGTGTTGTTCTTTTTTGTACTCTTGTTATATTTTTTGCTTCATTTTTGTTCATGTATTTCATTATTTAAGTTCTTATCTGTTGCATTTCATAGCCTTTAACATTTTTGTACAAATAAACTATTTTAAAGTAGATGTGTGTACAGCTAAAATGTCTGTCTCTTTGTGACTCGCAGGTGTAGAAATATCTCGCTCCTTTAGTCCCGAGTCCTCCTCTGATTCCGGGAATGAGACGAACTCTTCTGAAATGACGGAGAGCTCAGAGCTGGCCGCAGCTCAGAAACTCTCCGAGAATTCTCTGAGAATGTTTGTAGCCACAACTGAAGGCTATCAGACTCTTGCGGAAGAGGAGACTGACTTTCGATTGGTTCCGCGTGAAGTTAGAGCAACACTTGAAGATCCTCAATGTTCTGCCGTCGCCAATCTTCGCTCGGACCACTTTGAGATGGAACCTGAGACAATGGAAACTAAGTCACTCACAGACTACTTTAGCAAAATGCACAGAGACGTGATGAAGGGGATGTCATCCGGGAAGATAGTTGAGCAAGATGTCGGCATGAAGTCGGGTGCGGAAGAGTCTGAGACTCTGGAAGGGATTTACAGTAACTTTATTGGGCGAGATTCACAGAGATTGGGTCCCTTTGACAGGATGCCTTATCCTTTTCAGGAAGGTAATCAAAGATTGCATCTGAATAGCAAAGCAGAAGAGCACATTTACTCTGAGGTGGCTGCTGATTGCCCATCTTCACAATCAGACAGGGTAAGTCAGAAGGTCACATTAGAGGAGTCGACAAACTTCAACACAAGTTCCCCCGCCAAAGAACAATATCTGATCGAACGAGCAAAGAATGAGCATCATCAAAGCAAAGCACCTGCATCCGAACAGGAAGTGACAAGGTTATATGAGTACCACTTGTCCAAAAGGATGTCGTCTCTACAAAGTGAGGGTATTCACTCGCTCCAGAGTTCCCAGTGTTCCTCCATCGATGCCGGCTGTAGCACTGGAAGCAGTAGTTGTGTGACTCCAATGGATTCTCCTCTGTGCACAGTCGACAGCGTCCATCAGCATCCAGAATCCTCTTTGAAGGGATATCCGAATCAAAATATAGATGGAACATTTTTGCGAAAGCACCATGGTCAGGGTGGCGTGGAGTCCAGTCGAGATGGAAGCCAACGCTTGTCCAAGATTAGAGAAACTACAGGTACGTTTTCTCCCACTTAAGATTTGAGGGGGGATGCTTTATTTAAAACATTTCATTGATAGCTCTTAACCTGGTGGTCAAGGTCAATTCTCTAGATTACCTTTTCCCCTTTGTTTACCGTCTATCTCTTGCCTCCTGAAATTGAGAGTAATGTTACGTCTGAAACGAACACGATCATTTCTGAGAATCTAGAAGAACTCTGTGATACATGGTTAAAAATTACCTAAACATTTCTCTTTATCCTCCTACAGTGTAGCCTAATGCAGAAAAGAAGACACGACCGAAGAATCTTCTCATCAAGCTATCGTCTACATCTATAACATCTGTGCCTGTGCGCCAAAGTAGAGGAGGGGAACCCGAGGGTCTTTATCTGAACCTTCTGGTTTGAAACAGCAGTTCATGGATTTATAAAACACCTGAACCTGTGGCCTCCAGATCCGTGAATCTTCTGGTCTGAACCGGAGACTAGATCCCTGAATCTTCTTCTCTGAACTCGTGGATCTCAAAGTCTTCTGGTTTGAACCTCAGGCTCATGGATCTCTCAATCATCTTGTCTGAATCAGTAGCATCCAGATCTCTGAAGCTTCTGGTCTGAACCTAAGACTCATGGATCCCTGAATCTTCTAGGTTTTTAGATCTCTGAGTCTGCTGTTCTTAATGTGAGGTTCATGGATCTCTGAATCTTCTGGTCTGAGCCTAAGGTTCATGGACTTCTGAACCTTCTTATTTGAACCTGAGATGCACAGATCGCTGAATCTTCTGGTCTGAAGCTGAGGAACATGAAACTCTGAATCTTCTGGCTTGTTCTTGCACTCACCCTCCAAGCACAGAGGAATATTAATCTTAAAACCATCGGCTCAGGGAGCATTGACACTTTTTATGGAAATAAGATGATTTGGTGAAAAAAAAGCAAACACTGTCTGTCTGGAAGTCAACGGGAAATCACTTCACACCATGTTTTCTTTATTACCGACATCTCAAGGAAAAAAATGCAAACCCTTCAGAGTAGAAATCAATTAAGTGAAAGTTTTAGTGTAATAATTTATGTTTTATATTCATTCGAAGACTAATCAAAATTCACAGGATTGGTAGAAGGCTCGGAAATTATTTTTGTAAATGTATCTGTGGTTTAAAGTAAAAACATATGCTGCAATTATTTCTTTCTATGTTTTCCAGTACAATATTTACATCAATATTCAATACTAAACTAAAATACAAGACTCATAATTGAGATTCTACCATGTAAAACTAAAATTAAAACATAATTTTTTACATCTTGTGTGCAGTAATGTTTTTCCTTCTAATCCTAGTGCACACATTATAAACATGATTCAAAATAACAAAATGAATTAAAAATAGCAAACAAAATGAGCTGTACAAGCCTGTACATATAAGTACAGATTTAAAAAATTTTAAGTATTTCATAACCCTAATAAATTATATAATAAAGAGGACCTTCAAATTCAAAATTCAACATTTTCTGAGAATGTTAAACATAAAAAAACCCAAAGCAATTACATTAAAAGTGAGTTTAAAAACGTAATTTTCCTTTATCTCCTGAACTGCATTCAGCGGGGGGTTCATGGTGTGCATTTGGATTCTTCGTTGAGCAGTTAGAGGCAGCACAGAAACAGTTTACTCTAGAAAACTGACTTTTGAATCAAGGGACGAAGGGGATTTCCTTCAGGAGGAGCACTCCATGCTTCAGGAAGTCTGAGAAACTCTAGCACTGGGCACTTAACACTCTTTGAATCTCACCTCTGCAAACTGCATGAGCTCAGCTCGTATTTTATAATCCACTTTCAAAAGTCCAGCCGCTCAGAAATTCACTTTCTTTACATCTCCTTTCAGCTTTGGGAGGATTTTTCGAGAGCCAAAGCAACCTCCATGTGCGTTTACAGTTCTCCAGCATACACGAGATGTCACCACTGCTTTATTTAGCCATAATGATTTAGCGAAGCCATACGCTTTCGTCTATTTGTTTGTCTTTGAGAGAATCTGCTCACTGTGATGACAGTGCTGGTGTATATTTTGTCTAATATGTAAAATCTAAATGAAGTATTCTACAATATAAATAGATGACATTTTTAAAATGCGGTGTACATATAGAAAGCGCAGCACCTGATAAATGCATCCCTTTGGTTCCGTGTGTTGAGTTGAAGAAGAGCTTCACGTTATCATGATGATGTTTGATCTACAAAGTGGAATTACGTTTTTGACTTGCACTGTTTTATTTATTGAATATACACATTTTCTATTGTTTGATCTGCAGCAAGTGGTCCTTTTCATTTGTGAGGGATGCAGGAGAGAAAGAACCAGAAGCTCCTGAAACGAGCTGGAATTACTCATTGCTGCAGAGCATCTTGCTTCTGATCCAGTTGCACCTTGAAGTGGTCTGAAGATGGGAAACCTATTGCTCCGTATGAAATCCCATGCTTTCTGTCTGGTCTCACCATTTGAATCAGAATGCATTAGGAGTAAGTACGATGTGATGTTTCACCAAGCTAAACTCAGCAGGGTTGTTATCTGATCATCTAGTTACTGCATTCGCCCTTTATCCACATCGTTATGCACTCTCAGTTGACATAAACTAGTTCCTCCTTCAGATCTTCTCTATAGCAGTGATGCTTTGGGGCTGTTGCTGGGCAACACAGACTTTCAACTCCCTCCAAAGTTTTTTATGGGTTTGAGATCTGGAGACGCTCCATATGAAGTCACTCATTTATTGCCTTGGTGGTGTGTTTGGGATCACACCAAGCCACGTTTTATCTTCAATGCCCTTGCTGGTGGAAAGAGTTTTTCACTCAGAAATCTCACAATACAATCCTTCCTTTTATCGGTCATCCTTGTCCCTTTGCAGCCCCAAACCATGACTCTTCCACCTCCAATCTTCACAGTGGAGATGGTGTTCTTTAAATGCAAGTTCTATGGATTCATCTAATCATCTCCCAATCACCTTCTGATATTATCCAATTGCTCCTTAGCAAACTTCAGACGGGCTCGAGCAGAAGATATGTCTGTTTTACTGATGGTAGCTTTGCTACTTTGGTCCCAGGTCTCAGCAGGTCATTCACTGGCTCTCCCGTGTGATTCTGGGGTATTTGCTCACAGTTCTTATCATTTTGACCCCATAGGGAGAATATTGCATGGAGCCCCAGATCAAGCAGATTATCAGTGGTCTTGATCTTCCATGCTCACTAAATCTCTCACCAAAAATCAAATTCGAAGCTACTGTTCGACAATAGTATGGGATTTTGAACGAAGCAGGGGAGTCCCTATTTGGCCCCTGTATAGGAGATCTCTGATTTTTGGAAATCAATTCTGATTTCATGTCGTGTGAAAACACTGTGTTTGATTTGATTCAACTTCATTAAACATTTCAGCCTGAAACCCTTTATGAATTTGTTCTTTCTTCACCCAGTGATTTTCCATATTAACCTCGATTGAGTCACACATGCCTTTGTTAATTATTTGAGAAAGAGCTTCACATTTTCAAGTTTAGCTTTCATTTCTGAGGAAATCACATTTGAACTTGACTTTTTCGGTCCCTTGAGATTCATGTGGGAGAGTATGAATCATGTGAAGCAGAGTTTTGTCTTTCCTCTTTATGGAGCTGTTCATATCTTTGCAACACTCGTAAGTATAAGTAATGTAAACATCAGAAGGGTTTAACAGCTTTTCTCTCTAGAAATTAAAAATCAAGCTCAAGCCCATCAAAGAAACACCATTGATCGTGTTGGTCCTGAGATAAAAGGGAAGTCAGTTTGTTTAAATATATTCACTCTCACTTTTGTTGTGGGTGTGACATTGTTTTGGGCACCTGTTCCTCAAAAAAACCAGAGCTAGCAAGTGCAAAACAAAGCCTTAAGGACCAAAGACATTTCTGCTCTTCTCCAAAGAAAATGGTAAGTACTATTACATTTCAGTTTCAGTAGATTAACCAGTTCTTTCAAAATAATTTCAAAGATGCTCACAGAACACTGCCAAAAATCTCAATTCTATAATGCCCTGGTAAATGACAAAGAAAGGAAAAGTGATTAAAAATGCTAAATCGACTTGAAAGTTTAAGGCAACCATCAGAAAACTGATTGAACGTCACTTTTAAAAAAAATCTGTTCTAATAGTTTCTTACCATTTTCTTATCTCTTTAAATAATAATCTTACAATTGTCATGTTTTAGCATTTTTACTGATGATCTCCACCTTCCTCTGTCAGATCCCTGAGAAAATGTTGCTCCTCATGTTTGCTGGTTTCTTGTCTTTGCTGGATGCTGACGAATGGTACCCCAAAAGTTTGAAGTGTGATGTTTCTTTGGCCAAAAATGGGACTGAGGTCAATGTCGACTGCACTGAACGAGACCTAACTGAAGTTCCTATGGGAATACCAACAAACACCACCAACCTGACTCTGACCATCAACCACATTCCCAACATCATGAACGATTCATTTGATAAACTCCTCAACATCACTGAGATCGATCTGCGCTGCAACTGTGTTCCAATCAAAATCGGTCCCAAAGATCGTGTTTGTACCCGGAGCATTACCATTGAAAATGGTGCCTTCTGGAAGCTTAGAAACCTTAAATCCCTTTATTTAGATGGCAATCAGCTGTCCAGCATTCCCAAAGGCCTTCCACCTAATATTGTCCTTTTGAGTCTCGAGGTCAACAGTATTTTTTCAATTCTTCGTGAGAATCTGACTGAATTAACCAATATCCAAAATCTGTACCTTGGCCAGAATTGCTACTTCAGAAACCCATGCAACCAATCATATTACATTGATAAGGATGCCTTCATGCAACTAGAAAATTTGACTTTGCTTTCTTTGAAGTCCAACAACTTGTCCTACATCCCACGTCAACTCCCACCAAGTCTTAAAGAACTTTATCTCTACAATAACAACATTCAACAAATAGTCGAAGATGATTTTCAAAACCTAACAGAGTTGGAGATACTTGACCTGAACGGAAATTGTCCGCGTTGTTACAATGCGCCTTTCCCATGCACTCCATGCCCGAACAACGCACCGTTACAGATTCACTACAACTCCTTCCAAACCCTGAGTAAATTGAAGACTCTTCGACTTCATAGTAACTCTTTAAGAAGCATACCCCAAGAGTGGTTTCAAAATCTGACAAATCTGAACTTTCTTGATCTCTCCAGCAATTTTTTAGCTAAAGAGATAACACATACCACTTTCCCTAGCCTGCTGCCAAATCTCAAGGAACTGGATCTGTCTTTTAACTATGAGCTCCTAGTTTATTCAGGTTCCCTCTGTCTTTCACAATGTTTCAGCCAGCTTAAATCTCTTAAGGTTTTGCGAATCAGGGGTTATGTTTTTCGAGAACTCAAACAGCAGGATATCGAACCCCTGACGAAACTGAGCAACCTGGAACTAATAGATCTCGGCACAAACTTCATAAAGATTGCAAATCTCAGCATCTTGAAAAACTTGACAAGCATCAAAGTAATCAACTTGTCTGATAACAAAATCTCACTGCCCTCTGAAGGAGAATTTGGGGTTTCTTACAAAAGAGAAAACCATTACATTTCCCCAATGTCTCAAGGTGCTGAGTACCACGACGGAGAAGTGAAAGATATTCACTATTTCCTTTATGATGAATATGCACGCAGCTGCAAATACAAGACAAAGGAAAGTTGGAACTCCAGTAATTTTAAAAATGACTGTAGCTCATTTGGAAAAATGCTGGATATTAGCAGGAACAACATTTTTTTCCTTGACTCTAGATTTCTTGATCTCGGTGAGCTGAGCTGTTTGAATCTGTCAGGAAATGCCATGAGTCAGAGTTTGAATGGGTCTGAGTTTGTTCACTTGACTAAATTAAAATATCTAGACTTTTCTGACAATCGGCTAGATTTGATGTTCTTTTCCGCATTTCAAGAACTTAGCAGCTTGGTCGTTCTGGACATCAGTCGTAATAGTCATTACTTCCTTGCTGAGGGTCTAACTCACATGCTAAACTTTACAAAGAACCTTTCAAGCCTGAAGAAGCTCATCATGAACGATAATCAAATCTCTACATCAACAAACACAGAAATGGAGAGCTTCTCTCTGGAGCATTTGGAGTTTAAAGGAAACCGTCTTGATATGTTCTGGAGAGATGGAGACACAAGATACTTCAACTACTTTAAAAAGCTGGTGACATTGAACACTCTTGACATTTCCCAAAACAACCTGAATTTCATCCCATTGGAAGTTTTTAAGGGCTTTCCAGATTCCCTCATGGAGCTGTACATATCCAACAACAAGCTTAAATTGTTTATGTGGGAAGGCCTGAAGCACCTTAAAAGTCTACAACGATTAGACCTTAGTGATAATCAACTCACTCAGGTTCCTTCTTGTTTGTCCAACTTTACCAAATCAATCCAAACCCTTGTCCTAAGCAAGAACAAGCTTGTAATGCTGTCCCCAGATTTCCTCAAGGACTCATTTAGCCTCAAGGTGCTGGATCTCAGTTTTAATCAAATCCGGTTTATTGACGAATCAAGTTTCCCTGAAAACGTCATCAACCAGTTACAGACTCTTTACTTAAACAACAATGAATTTGTATGCTCTTGCAATGCATCCTGGCTTGTCCGGTGGATCAACCGCACCTTTGTAAATATCCCACGCCTTGCATCTGATGTAACCTGTTCTTCCCCAAGTGCCCAAAAAGGGCAAAGTGTAATTTTCCTAAACCTCCAAGCATGCCAACACAGTTCCCTGTCCATCGTTTTATGCATCTTCCTTACCTCCACAGTTCTTGCCATCCTCACGCTCACAATATCCAGCCATCTCTTCCTCTGGGATGTCTGGTACATCTACCACTTCTGCTTGGCCAAAATCAAAGGATACCGTCAACTGGCTTCGAACAGCGCAGTCTATGATGCTTTCATAGTGTATGATACAACAGACCCCGCCGTTCAAGAGTGGGTTATACAGGAGCTCCGTGTGCATCTGGAGGAAAGAGTCCATCCCCAAATGCATCTCTGCTTGGAAGAGCGTGACTGGGTTCCTGGTTGTCCCCTCATTGATAACCTCTCCCAAAGCATTCAACTGAGCAAACGCACGGTTTTCATCCTTACAGAAGACTTTGTGAACAGTGGCAGCTTCAAGACGGCCTTTTACCTGGCACAGCAGCGACTCATGGATGAGAAGAAGGATGTGATTGTGTTGGTGTTTTTGGAGAGGTTACCTTGTGGATCTAGATATCTGCGTTTGAGAAAAAGGCTTTATAAACAGTCTGTTCTGGAGTGGCCAAGGAGCCCTGATGCTCAGAGTTTCTTCTGGTTCAGTCTTAGAAGTGTAATGAAGGCAGAGAGTCAGTACAGCACACTGTTTCAAGAGACTGTCTGATTACAAGGTTGTACTGCCCTTTTAATGACAATATTGTCAGAGACAATTTAATTTGGAACACAATAGAGATATTTCATTAGATAAATCAAAATACAGTAGATGGGTCACGACATAGCATAAGTGCACATTTGAATTGATGTAAACTCAACTGCTTTATTGTTAACAATGTTGTTTTTATCAAATTTAAGGTCTCTGTTCATGGTGTGATTTTTCTTGCAATAATTGTTTTTAATAATTTCAGACTGGTGTTGTGATTGTAAAGGTTTTTGCATGCCCAAGTGTTCATGTGGAGCTTTTGTTATGTACGACTGTCATATGACTTTGGCCAACTCGTAGATTTTTTTCCCCTCTGATTATATGTAATACGTAATCACTTTTCGTTGTCTTTCCCGTCAGCAAATTTTAATTACTTGGTAAAAAAAAAAGTTATCTTTACTCTTTTTAAAATACTTAAGAATTTAGCACATATTACATAAATAAAGCTACCATGTAGAAATTAATTGGAATGTGATGGATTATAAATGGAATCAATTATGTGATGGAATCGATTTGATCTCAAAATCCTTTAAATTATAAAGATCACTTATCAAATCAAATCAAATAATTCACGAGTGTATTCTCATTAAAGAGAAAGTAAATGTGAAATAAAAAATATCTGTTAAAAATCTAATTCATAAGATATTATGACCCTTTATGAAGTTGCTTAAGCAATGTTTTTCCCGTTAGCTACGCTAACGTTAGCTACATTGCTAACATTAACTTGCGGTTGCATTATTATCATTATTCGATATAATTTTAGTTTTATTATTCAGACTATTGAATATTTATGTAATTTTTTTCCTCCACATTTTCAACTTATTTCTAACTGATGTAACGGTTTTTTTATGTTTACCCCTGCTCTTTAATTGACCTTTTTTACCAATTCTTGGAGAGCATTAAATTCAAATAGTATAATATTTAATTAGTACAACATCCGTAAATGTGATATTTACAATGAAATTAAATAACAATAATAAAAAAAACAGCGTTATATATTCGTTTGCGCCCCCTAGTGACTGTAGTGCTCAGGACCTGCTGAAACTAAGCCGTGCCTGAAATGTTGAATTTCCATCAAGTGTAAATGACGGGCATAAACTTGATTTTGTTATAATTTGCTGTGTTTATGTACGTTTTTGATAGTCAGGTAAAAATAAAAGTAAACTTTCATCCTTTTCCACATTAATAAAAGCATTCTGAATGAGGACTGTCTTTGAGAATGCTCTTCAGTAGTATGTATTGGTAAAACGCTGTGCTTTCGGGTTATGTTTTGTGTACCAATAAATAACATTTTCACACAAGCACATCCAAATCTTCAACCAAAACTAACCTTACAACCTAAGCTCATTCTACCAGTCTATTTGTGCAGTTGCACATAAATAATGTGTAAATTTGCTTTCTAAAGCTGAGTTCCAAACAGATGTCAGTTGTACCAGCCATAAAAGTAGGAACAATTTTGCAGAAGTTTCTCTAATCTGTAACCACTAAAGTGACCAGTGAAAAAAGTCAACCCAGTAACTTCCACTAACTGATTTTAAATTTGTTCTCAGATTCAAACCTGTTTTATCTACTTCTATGAAGATGGACATGTGGAAATGAGCTTTAGAGACCTGTTGGTAGACTTTCACAGTTAGACCAAAACTTCCTGTTTGTGAAATGTTAGTATGTGAACATCGCGGGTCTTGAGTGTTGCTAATATTGCAGAAGGATACTTTACAGACTTTGCCACAATGGTAAGCAAATTTGCTCAATTGCAGCAGTCATGATTGTAAATTGCTCAATGTTTGGTGTGTTTGATCTGTAAAAAGTTAAGTTTGTAGCTTTAATGAACAGTGTTCATTAGTGTTTCTGAGTTGAAATCCCATTGCATTATTAGTGATGAGGTTTGGGGAATCTTTGAAGGTAATCCGTGATAATTCATGCATTTTATTTGATATCTACATGAAGTAGTGGTCCTAAATAAATCACTTCAAGGCTCTCAGAGGAGTAGATAAAATGCAGACATACTTTGACGTAGTGGATGCATGCATTGTATAGTAAATCATAACTGAACACATTTTGAAGTGTATCTTTTTAACTGTCTGCTAATAGGTCTTTTTGTTTTCCCTCAGAAATCTTTGGCTTTCTGCATTGTTTTGGGGTTAAAGCTGGCAATATCCCTCTGCAAAATCGACTTGAGGGCGTTAAAGACCACCCCCTGTGACATCCATGAGAATATAACCAGCAAGACCGTCATATTCAACTGCCGCGGACGAAATCTCAAACATGTGCCGAGCTTCATGACAAACTCTACCGAGATTGATCTTTCTGAAAACATGATTATGAACCTGACGGCTGAGGCGTTCAAAGGCCTCACGAATCTGACCACCCTGTATCTGAACTGGTTAAATAAAAACAACTTGGCTGTTTTTTCCAAAGGTGTCTTTTCGAATCTAACCAATCTACATAAATTGCATCTCTCTGGGAACAAGTTAAGAGCAATACCGAAAGATCTTCCGAAGAACCTAATGAATCTGAGGCTGGTGGAGAACAGTATCACTTTGATAAATTCGTCAACCTTCGAACAGATGAAAAATCTCGTGTCTCTTTATCTTTCGAAAAACTGCTACAACTGGAACCCTTGTTTAAGAGATTACAGGATTGAAAATGGAAGTTTCTCTGCTCTGAGGAAGTTAAAACGCCTTACGCTGTCGTACAACAACCTAACTCAAGTTCCGGCAGGTTTACCGGTCTCCTTATTGTCCCTGGAGCTTGCCTCCAACAGAATATCTCACATCAGAGAGCACGATTTCCAAGGGCTCAGAAATCTGCTATCTCTAAAAATCCAAGGGAACTGTCAGCGCTGTAACAACGCCCCATTCCCATGCATTCCTTGTAAGAATAAGTCCATTGACATTCACCCCCGAGCATTTTCCGACCTCGGAAATTTGGAAACGCTTCATCTTGCAGGAAATTCAATCATGTCCATCGAACCTGCTTGGTTTGCCAACATTTCAAATCTTCGGGAGCTCTTCTTGTCATTTAATTTCCTATTCAAATCCATAACCAATGAAGATGGGAAGGTTTTTTTGAGCAATCTGCCACATCTGACCAAACTTGATCTATCATTTAACTACGATTTGAAGAGATACCCCACTACCATCAAACTATCGCCTGAGTTTGCAAACTTGACCTCGTTAAGGTCCCTCCACATTAGAGGTTTGGTTTTCCAGCAAATCGACAATGACACCTTTGAGTCTATTTACAATTTGCAAAATCTGACCCTTTTGGACATGGGAACAAACTTCATTGTTCGCGCAACTTCAGATGTGTTTGAACACGTTCGAGTAATCTATCTTTCTGAAAACAGGCTGTATCCTATTACTGTGAACAGGGCGATAACTAAAGAGTGGAATGACAATCTAAAACTTTCACCAGCATTGCCCTTTATGTCTGAGTCCCGTCGCCCAGATAGGTCATTTAACTTGCCAAAATACCTTATAAAACCAGAATGCTACATCTATGGACGTGTGTTGGATCTAAGTCGCAATAACCTGTTTCTAATCTCTCCTCAACAATTTGAGAGCTATGGAAACATATCCTGCCTCAACCTCTCTGGAAACGGCTTTTCCACAGCTCCCAATGGATCGGAGTTCACAACTCTCCCCGATATCAAATACCTGGATTTGTCTTTTAACAAAATCGATTTGGCGTACGACAATGCCTTCCAAGAGCTACAGAGCCTCGAGGTTTTGGATCTTAGTTACAACACTCATTACTTCACTGTGGAAGGTGTGACGCACAATTTTAACTTCCTCAAAAATTTGCCATCTTTAAAGGTGCTGAACATAAGCTTTAATCGAATTTATACACTGACGACCAAAGCCTTGCAGAGCAAATCTCTTCAAGAACTCCAGTTCCAAAATAATAATCTCGGCAAAATGTGGAGAACCAAAGATCGCACCTATCATCGTATTTTTAGCCTACTAACCAACCTGACTCACCTTGACCTAGCCTACAACATGATTGGAACTATCCCATCTTTGGTTTTCAAGAATCTTCCTCGAAGTATCCAACATTTGAGATTAAGCCACAACAAACTGATGAGCCTAAACTGGACGCAGATGAGGCTTTTCCGAAATCTCGAAACGCTCAGTTTGAGTTACAACCTAATTTCTGAAATATCGAGCAATTTGTCAGTCGATGTTCCCTCTTTAAAACTCCTTGATCTCCAGCACAACCGAATCTCGACGCTCAAGGGTGGATTTCTACAAGGAGTGCTAAACCTCAAGGTGCTTGATCTCAGTCACAACCACCTTGAAAGCGTCAACCAATCCACATTTCCAACTAAGAGCAACCTGGTACAGCTGCATCTTCACGGAAACCCATTCCACTGCACATGTGACCTGCTGGAATTCGTTCTGTGGATTCTGAAGACTACTGTAAAGATTCCTAAACTGGTGACGGCTGTGACTTGCACCATGCCCAAAGAGCGGAAGGGTCAGGCTGTGATAAACTTCGACATTAAAGAGTGCATCGATGACCAGCTGGCGTTTGTAGTGTATTTCTTCACCTCGATGTGCATTATCTGCACCATTTTTGTGGCCACCACAATGCATCTGTTCTACTGGGACATCTCCTACTTATTCTACTATCTGAAAGCCAGATTCACTGGGTATCAGCAGTTGAGTGCGGAAAGTTTTGTTTATGACGCTTTCATCACCTACGACACGAAGGACCCACAGGTCGGGTTTTATTGTTTAATTTTTCCCAGCTCAATATACCGACATGGTCAAAATGTTTGGCGCACCTTTGCAGGCGTTCACTTCGACGTACACTGCTCAGCATAAATGAAGCTTTTCTCCCAAGACCATAATTGGGGTGCACTCATTTTTGCAACATGGCCTTGATTGAATCACTTTTTTGTTTGTGGAAATCAACAAATCTTGTTTGCCATCAATGTCCGACATTTGTGAGCGTATTTTGTTGTGTAGTACCCCATAGAAAATGATCATTCTGAAAGGAAACAAGGTTTTCAGTCAAATGTAGTGGGGTGTACTCTTTTATGCTGAGCGCTGTGTGTCAAATTCGACATACGCCTTTATCAGGAAACGAGAGGTTACGCAAGCAACCAAGACCTTCTGCTATACATGTTTAATCCCTTTGTATGTAGTACGACAAAACAAAAAAGGGGGAAAGGCTAATAAAAAAAGCTAATTTGAAAACTCCAAAAAAGGCTCACAAAATTTTTGGCCCCCTTTACAATTTAACCCTTAGATATTTGGTAAGGGTTTTTTACTTACACCCTTTGGAAAAACTGAAGTCAGTCACTCCCTGTAAGTATTGATAGGCTTCTTAAGCCTCAGATTTAATGATGCACACAGAGCCAGATGCAGCAAAACAACCTCAAAAACTCACAGAACCTCCCGCATACATTAGCACAAATGGATGGAGGCCTACAAACAAAAGAACACAGTCCCAGGAGTAAACCGTAGAACGATGCTCTTTACCAAAAAGCTTTATCTTGATCTTCAGAAGGATTTTCTCAGAAGGATCTTGATTGTTCCACTATGTTTTGTCAAACTGACGTCTTGGCGTGTCTGCAGCAGGTTCCTCCTGATGCATTATTTGTTTAGCACTAGAACAACCACTTCATGTTTGCTTTCATCCACAGTTTTCTTTGAAGCTGCATGAATGTGTTCAGCTCCTCGGTAACCGTGCGGCTGTTTTGCAGGTCTCTGACTGGGTTCTCAATCACCTGCGCTTACACCTGGAGCAGCGAGGCGAGCATTTCCTGCCCATCTGTTTGGAGGAACGCGACTGGATCCCTGGCTCCCCGGTTGTGGACAGCCTGACGCAGAGCATCCAGCACAGCCGAAAAACCGTCTTTGTGTTAACCGAGGGTTATGTCAGCTCTGGCTCCTTTAAGCTGGCACTCTTCTTGGCCCACCAGAGGCTCCTGGAGGACAATGAGGATGTGATTGTTCTGCTTCTGCTGGAGCCCGTACTGCAGCATTCACATTTTCTGAGACTCCGGAAGAGACTCTGTGCTCAGAGTGTGCTGGAGTGGCCATACTCACCCTCCGCAGAGTCCTGGTTCTGGCAAAGTCTGAGGAACACCATTCGCCTCGACAACCAGGCCATGTACAGCCAGCTCTACAGCAGATACTTCACCACCAAATAGACAGAGGAGATCAATGAGGATCTCTAATATATGACTCTGAATGTTTAAAAAACAGGTTTATAGTTGATAAACTTTCCTGTAATATTCTTCTTTCATTTTAATATACGCTGAAAAATATCTCTTTAACAGTAAATTACTGTATTTGGTCCTAGGGGTATCATGTCCGCGTCTATTTCAGGGCTAATCCTCATCCTTCCCAGCCTTTAAGTCAATAAAATCCAGCTCTATCTTTACTCTTTCCAGATGTGTTTAATAGAATTGCTTTGCTTTAATCTCTTGCTGCAAATGAATAGAGTTTGCAAATAATGCTAAACTAAAAAGAATACAAAAATAAATAAATCAACTGGAAGGTATATACAAATTTTGCTATATTTCTACCATTTAAAACATTTTTTTTCATATAAACATGTGAAATACTTGTAATATGACTGAAGTTATTTAAGTTTGTTTTCAGCGTTGATTTTTAATTGGGTATGATAAAAAAAACCTGAATAAGTCAAAATAAATTTAAACCCAGGAAAATCATATATTTTATAACTTTTTATTTATAGACTTTAGATTGTTCCTCTGAATCTCTAAATTTAGAGAATTTATTTAAATTTCCGCTGTTAAAAAAATAGTTTCATATTCCCTATTGTTTATTTACATTATTGTTTAATACTTTCTTTTTCAAAATGTAAAAGTCGGAGTGCAAAAATCTACTGCAGTATTGCAAAACCTTTAAAAACGCATTAAACTTAAACATTTTACCAATTTTTTTTTGTTGTCATTTGTTGTGCTCTTCATTTGTTTTATTTTGTAAAAAAAATACTTTCAGTTGTGTTTCAAAAAAAATTGTTAAAGTACTTTTTTTGTAGAACATGAATTAAAAGAGCCGATGATCTCCTAACACCTTGATGCATATGTGAGTATCTATCTAACTATATATCTCACTGGCCACTTTATTAGGTACACCTTACTACAAGGTAACAAGTTGCTCAAAGTTTGCTCCTTATTCACACGAAAACATCCAAGATGCGAATCTCCCGTTCCACTGCATCCCAAAGCTGGTTTGAGATCTTTGGACTGTGGAGAACATTTGAGTACGGTTCATGATTCTATCACAGACGGCTCCTTAGCTACCAAATTTTCTGAACTCTATCTCAGCTTTGGTAAACGATAAAGACTTGGGGGTTGGTTTATGTAACTTATAGTGACAAAGGGAACATTATGTTACTAACCCCTCCATAGCATCTACACTAAGGACATTATCAAGTTGTAGGATGCCACCGGTTCTTATAGCAACGTCTATCGTTTTCTTAAAAGAATGCTTTTAAACAGCAGCTTTACAAGCCAATGCTGAATTTTGTCTCCAAAAATGTCAGCCATCTAGTTACCAACGCAATACTTATAGTACAATACAAGTAAAAAAAAACTTTATTTTGGACATTTCTGCACTAAAAGTTGCTTTTGATCGTTTTTTGTTTGATCTGTGAAACTATGACGCAGCATATTTAAAGAGGAACTGCTCAAACCTCTTTAAATAGAGCTTGTGTCTGTGCTAGAGGCTTACAGGAACTGATCACACACACACTTCCTGTTACTAACCAGACCAGCCCTGGTCCAGTGCATTCTGCAAAGGGCATCTTTTACAGATATGAACATTACATTTGGAGAGTAATGTTTTAATAATAAATCGTTATATTCCATGGTAAATGCTAAATAAATAATCTTTCATCTTTAAAATCATGCTGTGAGTTGTTTTTCACACAATAGCACATGTATCCACAAGCCAGCAGCTAACAGGAACTGATCATATGCACTTCCTGTTCCTGTCTAGCAGCTTCTCCAAAGAAGAGTGTTTCATGTGATCGGTTATCAATTCAGCTCTGTGTTTGTATTTAATGAGGAGCATTATTAACAGATTATATAAAACACAGTATGTATAAAACACATACTTTTATATAAACTACATTCGAAAAGTGTGAATGAGAACAGAAAACCATTCCAAAACAATCTTTTTTTTTCCATAAGATTGATATATTATTTCCACTGATAATTTCGTTATATAACTTCTTGTTCCAAATTTAAATTGTTAACAAATATAAAGCTGCATCAATATAGCCCCCCCCCCCATTTGCAGCATAAAACTGATCTCCTTTATGTCATGTTGAATTTTTAAAATGAGTATATTTGTCATTTGAGGATTTATCTATCTCCTTTATTTATTATTATTTATTCATTAATGTGTGTTTTTGGATGCTGCCTTGTCTGTTCTAAATAAATGACAAAAAAACTATAAATAAATAAATAAATGTATGAAGGGCAGTGTAATAATGTTTGAAATGTTTAATTAATTTTTTTTAAATTCCCAAGTCTCAAATTTTGACTAAACAACGTGCCATACAATCTTAATTTGAATTTCCCCTTAATTTCCAATGTGTGATTACGTGACTAAATTGTCAATAAAAGGTTGAATAAAATGGTCAATACATTTTCATCAAATGGGTTTGATTATATTTAAGTATATTAATTTAGCAAATTATATGTGTTAAAGACACTGCTCAGCAATAATGAAGCTTTGACACAAAATTAAAGATAAAAATGTTGCCTCCATGTATTTGCTTCAAACCCTTGTTTGACTTATCTCTTCTGCAGAACACAAAAGTATACATATTTAAGATTTTTTTTGCACTTGGAAGAAAAAAAATGACAATTTCAGATTCTGGTCACCTTCAAGATACTATAAAACATAAAGATTTCTGAAGAAACTCGTCCTTTAAGGCCAGGTTGTGTGTTTACAGAGCATGTCCGCCAGATGTCGCTGTCAACCAACAGTAGCTTTGAAGGCGTTTACCTCAAAAAACATTGCGTTTTTGTTTTGTATATCCTGAAAATGCCACATTTTCTATGTTTTGGTCCTGCTATCACTGTTTATTGTTCATTTATAAATGTAGATAGCTGGTATTGTTTTACACGTACTCCTTGAAGAGAGGGAGTGTGCGCGACGTCACGCACGTCATTTGCATATCGCGCCATATATATGCCGTGATTCTGCGCCTTGTCTCACACTGCTGCGTCCGCAAGAGAACAATATACATCTTTAACGGCCAAAAACACTGGTAAGCTTGATGATTTCTCTTTAGAAATATGTGTAATGTGTATTTATATTTTGTAACATTGCGCATTGTTAGTTTATAATCGAGTTATTATCCATGACCCAACGAGAAAAGCGTGCAGCAATTTAAAATACGCCATCCAGATTTTAGTTTTAAAGTGTTTTACACTCTCAAACGGTAAATTACGTCTTTTGGTGCTTGGAAATCTATGGATGTTAAGTCTAAGGATGGGATTGTTGAGGAATGCGTGCCAGAGACAAAAGATGCGTGTGTCTTTGTTCTGGAGTCATTCCTCTTGAGGATGAACAAGATACAGATATTTGAGTAATATTGGATAAATGTGCCCAGATTCATGCATACAGCTCAAAAGGCTGGCTTTCCTGATAAAAAGGCTGATAAGGAGTGAAATGTGAGCGAAAGAGCAGGAAAGGGCGGTGGTTTCATACCACAGACACTCTCCAGACTGTGATGCAACAGCAGCCTTTCTTCTGCACAGTCAATGCTTTAGTGAACAAAGCAACACTAATGCTGCACTATTTTGAGGTTTTACATAAGTTTAAAGTCTTTAATGGCCATTTTTTCACCCATGCATCACTATGCACAAATGATAAATTGGGGGGTTTGGGTTTGGTTTTTTAGCAAAGGCACACATTGATCGACCACCTTTGTGCAGATTAATAATGCATGTCTGTTTCCATCCGGGTGGAAATGTCTTGGTGTGTGGGTGTCATCACTAACAGCGAGCATTTCCTTTCAGAGCTACTGCAAACATGTCTGACAAGCCCAATCTGGAGGAGGTGACCAGCTTCGACAAGAGCAAGCTGAAGAAAACAGAAACTCAGGAGAAGAATCCTCTGCCCTCAAAAGAAAGTAAGCATCTTCTCCCTGCACTCTTTTGCAATATTAGCGTATAGATGTTCTAAAAATCTCTTTGTCTCTCCTTCCTCGCAGCCATCGAACAGGAGAAGCAGGCGGGCTCATCATGAAACCCGTTCCTAACACTTCTATGCACTGTACATTCCACATTGCCTTCTTTTTCACCTCTTTTCGCTGTTTTAATATGACCTAAGTCGCATTGTGATTGGACAACCAAAAAATAAGAAAAGCAGAGGTCCGTATGAGCCCATTGTTTCTGTGCCCACGATCTCCTCCTCACGGGTGTCTGAGGAAGTTTGCTGAGATGGAAGAGAGAGAGAGAAGGAGGAAGCAATCTGCAGCGTTTCACTGCTGGGATGGAAGCAAGCAAGGGGAGGGGCTAAGGAAGAAAGGGCGGGGCTAGGAATGCTTAGAGGTGGGGCTGTGACTTTGAGTGACATGTAACGCAACATCTCTTGTGACCCGGGTTGACCTGCTCAAATGCTTTAAAGTCATGCAGTGTTCGTTTTTTGTATGTTGACATCTTGGAATGCACAAGTTTATTTTTGTTTCTTTTTGTAAAGCCAATAAAAGTCTGTGATATTCAGATGGACATGGTTTATAGTGTTTGATTAATGCATTTTATTCAAATCACACTCATTTAATTAGAAATCAATAAGTGTTTTAGTCATTTTCATCTGAAAATATTATTGCGTGTGGTGCATATTCTTAGAAGCATCAATATTAAATAATTACGATTAATATTTAATGATGCTCAATATACATTATTAATGTAGAGTGCACAGTGTGTAACTAATGTTAATGTTGATCTGCATTTTAGAAGCCTTTGTTTTACCAGAAACACTCGTGCAAGCGATTACTGTGTATATAGAGTTTGGGTTCATTTTATTTGATTGCAGACGGTGGTTGATACGGGTGACACATTCCCGCCTCATCTCTTAAAAAGATTCTAAAAGTGAAATATTTGAAGCATTTATAGCAAATGAGGTTTAGGCGGGTGTCTTAAAAGTGCAAAATATTTATTTTCATTAATGGATAACAATTCAAAGAATGAACCACAGAGAATAGAAATAAATACTGGCTGCATCCTTTGCCTTGCACAGTTTCTGAAGGATCTCTGCTGGGTTTCAAAATACTTTGAGAACAAATCACAGATCTTCTGGGCTCTGTGGGACCATGTAGTACTTCTTGTTCTTTACGCTGGAGATAGTTCTTTTAAGGATTTTAGCTGAATGTTTGATGTCATTGTTCTGCAACAAAATACATTTTGGAGCAATCAAAAGCCTGCCTGGTGGAATGCCTGTACTTTAGATTTTGACCAAGCAGTCCAGAGCACCTGCTGCCAATTTTCTGCTCTTTACTGAAGACCACTTCAGGCCTACCTGGGTCTCACTGGTTTCTGGCAGTTCTGACATTTTCCTTCTTTCGAAGGGTTATTAGCCTGATGTGGGCAGCTGCATCTACGATGTTTCCCCTTGCTTTGCGCTTCTTTAAAAGTCTGTTTTGAAATCTTTATCCACGAGAGACCTTGTTGATGCAGTATAACTACCTTGTGTCTTGTTGCTTTGCTCCACCTTGCCATGACAAGAAACTTTCAAGTACAAATGTTGTTGCATTCCTAAAAAAAAACATTTTACAAATTTTAATGAAACACACTGTAATTTAAGAAAACACATTGTTTCGAGAGTACATGTGCTGCAGGTGTAAAACTGAAACAAACACCAATCATAACATCAACAAATAGAGAAATGTGTTGCAAGACACAAACTGCAAAATGAGAAACATACTGGAAATAGAAAAAATTGCTGCTAGTAGAGAAATATGTTACAAATAGTTTATATTTCTATATATCTTTGTTCAGTTAGTTTTAAAAAACAATATTGTAATATTTTAATCAATATTTATGACTAGCTAATTTTGTTTCCACAGATATGGATTAAAACAGCAGTCATTTTAGAGTGTACAATATAAAGTGAGTATTGAGTGGTTTTGGCCTTTTGTGACCCTTGGAAAAGCCCGAAGCCAGAGAGATTAAACCCAGCGGTCGCTCAATAAACCTCAAGGACGAATACTGACTGACTTTCTGTGTTTTACTCTGAACTGTGATGATTTCCAGAGGGCGCCCCAGTGAGGCATGAAAAGGTCCACGTCGTACGCGTGTGGAAAACTTTTAGATTTAGTCGATTTTATGTTGTTGGATGCTTTTAGAAATGTGAAACATAATGAAGCATTTAGACCCTTTACACAGCCTCGTTAAGTTTGTGGTTGAAAGCATGCGGTGTGTTCAAGCAGAATGATGAGTGTGTTGCTCATTAATCCCTCGTTTTAATTGGATGAACACTAATCTGATGCTGTTAATGGTGTGGTAATCTGCCTGGTTTACTGAGGTACCTCACAGAACTCCTTCTTTTCATCGATGAACTCACTGAAACCCCTAAAAGTGACCTGATTTTGAGTTCATGCAAGAATAAGTCATTACCTTGTTAAAATTGGTTCTATTACAGGTTCAATTCTGATTGTTCAAAACGTGCTGCAAATAGAGAAACGTGCCGGAAATAGAGAAACGTGCCGGAAATAGAGAAACAAATAGAGAAACGTGCCGGAAATAGAGAAACGTGCTGCAAATAGAGAAACGTGCCGGAA
>SRMA01024819.1:0-175867 GCA_007224835.1 Danionella cerebrum | reverse complement strand
AAATAGAGAAACGTGCCGGAAATAGAGAAACATGCTGCAAATAGAGAAACGTGCTGCAAATAGAGAAACGTGCCGGAAATAGATAAACGTGCTGCAAATAAGAAAAATGCTCCAGTTTTCCAAAGTTTGAACCCATGTTAAGTCGGTTGCAAATTCCTTTAATGGTACCAGTCTGAAAATACATAGCAATCCGAGTCAGAAAAGTGTGGATAACTCGGTGACGTTTGGTGGCTGTAGCTTGTACAGTCTAGGACGTGATGTGTTTAGAATTTTTTGTCTGAAGCAAAAGACAAATAATAATATATTACAAACAAACACAACGACTTTAAGACAAAACCATGTGATCAAAGCCAGAACATTGTCTGAGACAGCACTGACTTTAGAGTGGTGCAAGTGAACTAAATGACTCCAGGCTCCATTGGATTATTAGAAAATAATCCACACCAAGGTGTAAAATAACTCGGCTTCACAGCAGTGCCGCCTCAGCACCTCAGTGCGTGTTACTGTTGGGATCTCAGTGGCCTGGAGTCAGTTATTCCACATCTTGTTGAACACCTCAGCAATGGGATTTTTCACATAGTTCTAATGTTTAGGGTTTATTTTTAGCTGGAGTTTATGATAACAGACCCCGATAATACCTGATAATATTAGTACTTGCCCTTTCTTGAGCATTCGTGATATCAACAAAGAGAACTTTGTGTGCTTCTCGGTTACAGAAACAAACCCCTCCAGCACTTTTATTTGGAACTCACACCTACTATTTTTTTTTTCAGCTTACCAGAAATGTGTGTGAATGATGCTGTTTCTGAACAGCTGCTATTACATTTTATCTGCATTCGCATTTGCAAACAGTAATTGTATATTACACATTATTCAGGACTTTACAATTCTTCACCATTTTTTTCTAAATTGCTGAATTTAGAACATGGACAACGTGTTCGGGACAGAGAGAGAGGCTAAGGAAAACTGAAGAAAGAAAACAAACACTTCTACAAACAAGTTATCGATTGTTTTCTTTGGAAGGAAAGGATCATGGACTTCATTTATATGTAAAGTCGAGTTAACATTGCCTTTTTTGTAAATATATATATAAGGTTGCTTATCAATTGGTGCACATATTTGTAAATCTGACTGACATCGCCAGTGCCAGAGCCAAAATGAATATTTATGAGTTTAGTTTATTCACACATTGATTGTCATCAAACTTTTCAATTGAAATCTGTAAATTCTACAGATTTGTTGCAGACTTTTACGAGGCGTGTATTTGTGGGCGGGGCCAAGGTGATTGGGTTTACACGTGAGTGAAGCACAAACCGCGCTGTTGGACATCGTTCCTGTGCCCCATCCTGCTGTTCTTTGGGACAAAATCAATTCCCTTTCGAGATAAACTCTTTCCTGCTAAAAGCTCAGATCTACTTCCGGGTTCCTGTTTATAACAATGTCTTTTGCTTACCTTCTGAGGGAAGCTCTGTAGACTTTGTGTAAAGTGTGATTGTGAGCTGACACATGGTTTTCACCAGCCAAACTGTGACTCCTGAGCTTAACTGTGGCGTACAACAAGAGCTCGAGTTCTGAACTCGTTTCCTACGACTGTTTTTAAATAAAAACTTAAGAGAACTGTTTATATAATTGAGTTTACAGTGTAGACAGTGTGCTTACTAGACTTCTACCATTAACAAAGCATTCCGAATGAGACAAAAGCTTCTTTTGTGCATGTTTTGCATGGGTGTCTTGTGTGAAATTTTTGAGGAATTGTATTTGATCACTAGGGTGTCGGGGTCCCCTTTGTGCTGTATTAGAAATGGTTGCCATGGAGGGACATTTCAAACAAATGGTTGCTAGGATGTTGCTATGTTGAATGTAGGAGTTGGACAGTTTTTCAGTGGTCAAAGATTAAGGCTAATGGTGGCACAGTCACTTTCAGGGTTGTTAACCTCTTAGAAACGGAGTATTTTGTAAGTATAACAGCTGAGAGGTCTAGATTTCTTTGTCCTGCATAAAGGAGATCAGGCAATTATTTAGTTCAGTGGACATTAGGTCTTCATTCACAAAATCAGCATGAAGTCAAAAATAGCGCAATTTGCAAATACACGCGTGCTGTGGTTAGTCTGTACACACCTAATTTGCATAAAAGCATGTGGTGTGCTGTCACAGTTTTCCCTCAAATGCTTTGTTTACATTTCCAAAGAACAAAACGTGTTGCATATGTTTAATGACAAACACAGGATTATAAGAACAAAGCTGTAAAGCAACATCAAAATAATGGCAAATGCATGAAGAAAAATCTAAAGGGGTCGCTTCAATTTAAGCCTTATAACATGTCTTTTTGTTTGCTTTGAGAAATAAACAATTTTGATGTTGAGCTCCAGTGCTGTAGTGGTTGGTTGCTGCGTCATAACCCAGCTTTCCCCTCTCTCTCTCTTCCTGCTTCTCTTTCAGTCTGTTGATAATAAAGGCAAAAACATGTCATTTTTATTTGACAAAAAAAGCGACTGTTTTGTATTTACTAAAATAGTATCAAGGAGAGCAATAACTTACACATAGAGACACATGATATAAATATTTGATCCTGCAACCTGCTCTTGTCAGAAGCATCCCTGCAGCATCACTTGGTCCTCGGTCGTCCTCTACGGTGGTCTGCTGTTTCCCCATGTAGAGCAGTGCAGTCTCTTATGTCAGATAAACACAATAGTTGTCAATTAATCCCACAGACAACAAGGATAAGAGAGTATCAGCAGAAGCTCGGGATCATTCGTAACGTGTTTTAAAGAAAGCTGTTTTAAATGTTTTTACATTTTAGAATTAAAACCACATCCAGGAATCAATTCGGAACGTACCACTTTGGTGTAGTTCTGAAGTAGACGCATCAGTGTGTCTTCATTCTGTGAGTCCATTTTTAGAAATAGTGCAGTGGACACTGTGAGCGGTAGATAAAGTTTATCTCACGGAGACGTTTAAACATGCTTTCTGAACATCTTGAGACCACGGGGCATTAGTCTAATCATCGTTTAGTGTTTCTGTTATTTGGTTTGGGGTTCAACAAATTCAGTTAGATGTGTTTCTAAAATGTGAAAGGCTTCAACTTGGCAAAGCATGAATCTGTTCTTTGACAGCAGCAGATGCTCCATAGAAACTGAGCGAACAGAAAGAACTGCTTGTGTGTCGTGTGTGCCCCAAACAAACAACAGTCGCTGTTATTGTGCGCACAATTCCACTCAATACAGAGATTACTAGTGCGTGAACACCTACTCTAACTGCAGTAATTTTAGTTTTTTGGCTTTCTGTGCATTTTTGAGGACAACCAATGCTCGAAAGGTCACAGAATTTCACAGATGCCCCTCAGAACTGGTGAAAATTTCCATCTGATTGTGGTTTGAAAAGTGGCTCTATAGCGCCACCGAATACGTTTTAGCTTATAGTGTGCTCTCGGTTTGTCGTACTCAAACGAACTTTGGCACACACATGTAGGCTACCAAGACTTAAGTAATACAGATTACATTTCCAAATTCAACAGGAAGTCGGCTATTTAGCAAAAACCTCCAAAAATGGCTACTTTTGTGTCATACTTTAACAAATATCTTCTAGAGATTTTATCTGTTTGTCTTCAAACTCCACCAGTCTTATCTTAAGGCATATGGGATGTTATATTGCAAAGCTTTTTTGAGACTAGTTTAAACGATGTGAGTACGGCGGCCGTTGGAAATCAAACTTTTGCCATAAATCTCACAGTCATGTCTAATGGGTCCAAAATATCCCAACTACGTTACCATCTATGTTATATATGTGAACACATCTACAACATATTCTTTTGTTTCTATCTCCATATATTATAGAGGGAGAACACTTCTTGGATCTGGTGAATGACATTTTTTTATTTTTTAAATAATGTAAATCGAATGTAAAATCTATCATTGAGGGCATGGTTCAAACTGGTCCTAGGGATTTAGGGCAAATAATGTAAACGTGTTCATTTAAAACATTTACAATAAGAAAAAATGTACTTCCTTAGACAAATTAATCCAATGTGAACGGGTTAAGCATCATTGTATACAATAGAAGGAGTCCGAAAGGAATGTGTACGTCTCTCTCTGAGTGTTTTGGAAGAATCGAGAGAGTGAAGCAGAGCGATTGCCAGGCACGCTGAGAGAGTGTTACGTCGACGTGTGTGTTTTTGTGTGAACGCACGTGTGTTTTCAGGCAGTGACTGAGTGGTTTGTGTTGTGTTTTGGCCAGTGGCTTTGCAGCTCCATCTGCCAGTGTTGTGACGGCTTCTGTGTGAACAAGGACAGATCACACACTCGCTCACGGATCTGTTCTGCTCGCCTCAGACAAAAACAAACCAAATTACAGAAATTTGGAGAACTTTAGACATGTTGTACCAGCCAAAATATCAGACAACCCTTTGACATCGCTGCGGATCTCTTAAGAGAACATTGTTAACAGCTGGATGACCTTCTGGAGTTAAAAACAGCTTGTTTACCTGGAGAAATGTTCTTGTCTGACCTTCAGTTGGTAGACATATTAAGGGTCATGAGTGGTTAGACAGTGAATACACTGTTTATTTTATTGCTGGAGCAAGTACAATGGCGGTATTTGGACAGAGAAACTGGAACACTGTGCAGTGTAACGCTGGAGGTTTTATAATGTTTGTATTGTTACTCGTCTAAAAAACTTAAACGTTCAGCCACCAAACTTTGCCAAGACATCCAAACAGGTCTGAATCGAGTTGCTATATCTTTTTTCAGAAAAAAAAAATGTCTTTTTTGAGATTGCTGGGAATTGGGGGGGGGGGGGGGTGTATTTTTTGAAACCAACTCAAACTGAGAAGTTCATAGTAACTTTAAACTGACCACACTTCCGGAGGGTATTAGTCTGTACAAAAATATTTCACCCCATATGCTCTAGAAGGGATTCCGATTATGTGATAATATCAATTATTATTATGTTAATAAATGAACATTAATTTGAAACACTGACTAGTACCCAAACTGTTTACCTTCTGAACACTATGTCAACTTAGGAAAATCATAGAAACCTGGTGGTTGGTTTATGTTTCTCACAGTGTCATTAGGAACATTATTATTATGTCACTGACTCCTCCATAGCAACTATAGTGTTTACCCTAGCAACCAATTTGGCATATCTCTATCTCAGGTTAGAAAAATACTAGGAACGTATGTCTTTGTTTGTATCTCTCATAGTGTAAAGGGAACCTTTAATGACATCATTGTTTTTTTTCTTGCCGCCAGACTGTTGGAAAAATGGGGTCACTCCAAGCCACAAGGGGCACATTTTTAAAAATGGTTTTGAACAACAACTTTACAAGCCAACATCAAAATTTGTGTACAAACTTGAGTGGTGGACAGTAAAGAAGTACAAGTAATTCATTATCGTACTTAAGCAACCTTTTCTCGTACTTGAGTATCACTTTTTTGTGAGCCTTTTTTCTTTAACTCAACTACATTTCGAAGTGGAAAACCTTACCTTTTACTCCACTACTTTCCTGAAACCCGTCGTTTCTTTTTACGTTCCACAACATACTGTACATGCGGTTGCTGTCTGCCTGCTTGCCATATTAAAGCAAATTTTCTGAAGTAGAGGAAAGGAAGAACGAGTCACACTGCGTAAGTCTTCAGGGAAATCTGGTGGTGTGTTAGTTTCTGTTTTTGTGTGATTTATGCAAACACTAAATTTGTTTTATAGAGTGGACATACAGCTGTGTTGTACGGAGTCATATTTAGTAAATTGGAAAAAAAGGCATCCTTTGTAACCTTTGTAAACTTGAGTAAATCCGTTTTTGCAAATTATTGCACAGCTCAGCTGTGACGTAGTAAAGGAGCAGGGAATAAAGGAATAAGAAAAAAGAATAAGATTTCTACATGACTTCAAACAATACATTCTTAAAGAAATACATGTCTAATGTGGTTTCCCCCCACCCTTTTTATTCCTAATCACCTGGTTTCCATTTAGTAGGATGTGCTTATGATAATTTCAAAAGATATCAGTAGCAGATATCACAAATAGTAAACATTGTATTTTCAGAGTGGTGTAGAGGCTTTTTTTTTTACCTTGTATGACTTGATTGAGTGTATAAAGGACATGAGTAGACATTGGAACAACATTACACCAAATTACTTTTACTTAAGTAAGTACATTTGAGGTCAAGTACTTTTATATTTTACACGAGGTATCTCACTTTTACTCAAGTACATGGTCTGTGTACTTCGTCCATCACTGACAAACTTTAGCCATCGAGTTGTGTTTTTTAACTACAGTAAATACTGTTATAATTACTACCGAGACACTTTATAGAACATTCATGTTTGCACTCAGCTAGCACAGTGTAAATACTGCTACATTTCTATTCCTTAACAATGCCTTTTATTTTTATTTACATATTTATTCATCTTTAGGTTTTATGTCTGAATGTTGTCTGAGTTGCATGTTATTAGTGCAGTCAACGTTATTTTTTATTTATAAATTATACTTTTTTTATTGCATTGATTATAGCATTGAAAAATTCTACCAAACAAAAGCAACTTTTTCTTTGTTTATTTGTCTGGATGCTGCTCACACTCAAGACTAAGAACAGGACACGCTTGTTTTTATAAGGTATTGACCTAAATCTCTAGCATTTCACAACAGCCTTCACTCAATCTGATTATTATGCAACAGCCCTTTTTATATCTTCAGTGGAACAATCGTGTCCCATATTCTCCAGATTAAACTTTAAGAGTCGTTCCTGAGCCAACTCTCACTAATACCTTCAACAGCTAAACATTTCTATTCTGCTGAGTTTCCTTTTAAAAACTAGAGTTTTGATTTGGCAGCTTTAATTATCGCAAGTGAATTAAAGCAAGTTTTGATTAAATGCGGTCACCTCCTGTCATTTACATTGACTGATCATCCAAAATCATGTATGCATTAAACACTAGGAATAATTGTTGTAACGCGACTGATAGAGATGGTAAATTATTTCACCAAACTAACTGTCTTTATTAATTATTTTCCAGCTCCTGGCTGCCCAGTTATCTCTGCATCTACTAAACAACAGTTCTGTGGTACTTTCAGCTCCATGGACTCTCTCTGACCCAGGTTTACATGTGTTTCTCCACAAATCTACAGCGAGCTCCGTCAAACCAGAGCCAAACGTCCAGCAAAGCCCCTTATATAGACAGAAACTGAGAACCAAGAGAGAAACTGTGGCCTTTGTGAATCTAAACAAAAGTTAAACTTGTCTTTTGTTAAAGTAGAGCATTGTAAGTCCCTCCAGACCGATGGAAAGGGTGTATTCTCTGAAAATGTTATTCTGTGCTATTCATTATTAGTTCACAGCGTGCTCCAGAACATCTTTATTGTGGTCCACAACACAATGAAACAGCTGAAAACAGATTCAAGAGGTAGTTTTTTAATATATTCACTAAATATGTGCCTAGTCTTTGCAATTTAATGCCATACCGTTAATATATAATCTACATATGGGATATCTTTTATCATTTTTGTACTCTTTGTTTGGGTATTCTTCATTATTTACTGCTATTCTTGTCTCCAGCTGATGCAATTCTAAAACATAGTTGCTCCCTGTTTGCACACAGAAGGAAACTATCAGCCCATAAATGTAACGCTAGGTGTAACAGAAAGGTAACTAAACAAAGAAAAAAGCATAAAATTCATTTTAAAGACTACTTCACAAAACCCGTCTTGTAGCACTTTGTAGCATGACTCTCGTCGACAATCTCAGATATTTCTTGTAGTTGGCGCCAGCTTTGCATTTGTTTTGTGTTGTCCCCTTGTGTTGCTTTTGACGTGCAGCAATTCGAGCCTTCAGCTCCCTCCAAAGATTTTCTGTCGGATTAAAGTCTGGAGACTTCTGTGTTGGCTGTGTGTTTGGGTTCATTATTATTCTGGAGTACGATCCATTTTCAGTGCCCAGAGGTTACGGTGCCATAGTGCCCCACCCGTTGCCCACCAGTATAATGAATCCAGCTCCATATTTGATGATCGAAATATTTGTTATGGGGTTCGAAGACAGCATTCGTCCTGCTCCAGAGAGGGTCACTTGATGTCACACAGTTAATGTTCGTTGATCAACTGAATTTCAAGGATTTCAGTCCTTTAAAGTTACACTACCAATTGTTTTCTTGGTGACTATTCGCCTATTTCACGCAGCCGCCAGTACAGGAATGAAGCTACGGTGGGAAGAAACACGGAGGTTGAGGTAAACAACCATGGTGTTCATAAAAAACTACTGCCAAGATTTTTAATTAATGATGTTGGTCGAAAATCCCACAGACAGTTTTATCAAAAGTTAATGTAAACATATCACTTCATTGGTCAGATAATGACTCCAGTTACCACGTATGCCTACAAAGTCGTCCACATCAGTAAGACATTGATATTCTTGGTTTTCTTCACACTTCTTTTGGGTTTCTTTCCTCCGAAGCCTTACTTTCATTCTTAAAATGCACGTTAGCAGCCCTATTATTCGTAGTAAATCAATGTCTGTCAAAGTAATTACATTTCTGTTACTTTCTATGAGAAAACGTATTGGAGCAGGTTGTTTTTTGGCTAACAACCTGGTTTCTCTTTGCATGTCAACACCCCTTAAATAGTGATCTGCAATTTTTTTCACGTGAGCGCCTCCATTTGTGCTTTGGTTGTCACATGTCCAATGTGCCCAGGAAGTGTAGGGGTGGTATTGCATTCAAAAAGCTGTTTTCCATGAAGACGGTTTACTGTATTGCATGTAAACTTGTATTTATATACTAATTGACAAGATGCTCTTGTGAAGTTTAGGTTCCTAACCGTTCTTATGGTCATTGAAGCTTTTGTTGCTTTGTTAGCTCTGACTAAGCCTCTTGGAAATTGTCTTGTAGACCATTTCTGTCTCTCGTAGCTCTACAATGTTGTTCCTTACATCCTTGGACAGCTCCTTGGTCTTCATCCTGGTGGAGATGTTGGAATAAACTGGTGCTTCTGACTGTGGTTGGAAAGAATCTGCATCTTTTCACTGGCTGAGCAAACTCAGCCTCATGAATAATTCAAGAAGTCTCTTTCGAGAATATCATTAGCCTGATAAGCAAGCAGATTTGGTGGGTAAGAATATAGGCAAGCTGTGAGTCCGTGAGGGCAAGGGGCCTCTGTAGTGGTTCATTAGCTCCTTATAAAGAAACCGTTGCAATCGTGAACACAATGATGGATGTGCGATTGTTGTGAGGGAGTGGTGACAAATAGTGAGAGAGTAGCTTAAATCGGGCTTGGAATGAGCGTGAGTGTAAGCAGCTGGCTGCCAATTTGCCAAATGCTCTTTTAATGGCGTTCCAGAGCTAGTTTCATTTATGAGGCACCAGCATATCAAGATTGTACTGAAGGGATCACCAAATTCTGTGCTGGAGGGTTTGGAGTTCCTCAACACACCTCCCTGGAAGTTTCCAGTATACCCAGTAAACACCTTAATTAGTGCTTCAAGTGTGTTTGGTTAGGGTTGAGCTAAACTCTGCAGGAGTAAACCTGGTGTCTCCTGCTGTATCAACAAACTATATGATAATTACCCAGTTTTATTATCATTTAAGACTAACAAATACCGACACTTCCATTCAATGGGAATTACCACTCTCGAAGACCCTGCTGCTCTAAAAGAAAGATCTAAGTGCCATCTCACCTCCATCTCTCCTCTGGTCATCCAGACAGTAGACTACAGATTGCTCAATCTACAGTTCGATGTACTGATGTAAAAAGTTTTGAAACAAAAAAAAATTCTAAAATTCATATCTTCCGCTGGTGTCAAAAACGGCCAACATGTGATGATTGAGACGTTTGACTTTTTTTGTTGTGAAAACATAATAAAATCATACAAAGAAATAAAATTAATAAAATGTAATATATTTTATTCAAACTTTGCATTTACGCATTTTATCCAAAACGCCTTACATTTGAATAAATGAACACTTTTTTTTATGTCAGAGTCAATGTTCTTGCTTTGAACTCATGACCTTTGCATTGTTAGCGCAATGCTCAACCAACTGAGCTACATGAGTGCTCGTGTTAATTTAATTAAATAATTTTTGTTAACTTTTTGTTAAGTTAAAGCTAATGTAACTAGCCGCTCACGACTATCTAGCGCTTAAGCAAATCCCGATTACTGCCTTTTTTACTTTCATTTTTTGCTTTACAGTCACCAACATCAGCGCGGATGAATGTTCTGACCTCGGAGACAAAAAGTGTTGGACTTTATATCATTTTTTATAAAATACAGTCGAACTACAGAAAACGACCCCCCCCCCATGCCCACCACCCCTTAAGAAAATTAAAACTCTGCCTATGCCTTTTTTTATGCCTTAATTTTGTCTCTCATAGTTGAGGTATAAGTTACACTTGCTTTCTTGCATAAACATCGTTCACAATCATCACCAGAAGAGATTTCGGCCATTGGTAAATATCAATTAGCATTTGCTATATCCAAAAAAAGCTGAATACCTGTAAAATATTTTTAATCCTATTGTTCTGAGATAAAACAGGAAGTTACATCACAAACAGGAAGTTAAAACACAGCTATTCTGCTTCACTGTCACCCATCCCTCACCTTCTCTCCCTCCTTTTTGTTCCTGTTAGCTGTTCAAAGTCTTTTATTAGGTTTAATTTTCTATCATAGTAATGGATTATCACAATATTTCGATAGCATATCATTCGTAGAACGTGACAGTCGAGCTCCTAGTAGCCCAAAGTTACTGATTTAAACATTTAAGTGTACGAAAAGGTCAAATGTGAGCCTTTTTTGGGGAAAAAGTGCCTAAACATAAACTTAAATATACATTTATCAAATTTATCTTGGTAAGGTGTTGTCATGTACATGCATTTCTTTACAAAAAAACTCTTTTTTTTGTAGTCTTTTCAAATGTTTAATTACTTTGAAGATGCAGATTACATACAGGATGTAATTCCTGTTTGATCTTCGAACAGAGGCGCACATAATGTTTGCAAACTCAATGCTGAATACTTGTTTAAGAAATATCACAAATCGACTGCGACCTGTTGGTTTGGTAAAGTCTTACAGTGGTTTCAGATGTTTTGAGTGTTTTAGTGTAGACACAGTTTGTTAACCAGGAATCTTGCTGATTCCAGGGGGCCAAATACTTATTTTCTTCCCATATACGATAAATTTTCTTGATTACCATTAAACTTACAGACTTATCATTTCTTTGTCTGTGGGCAACAGCTCTTTTTGTAACAACATGATCACATTATTGTGTAACCCAGTAAGGGCTGTTGAAGTTTCATACTGTTTGCTGGAATGTCCCATAGAGCTTTTTTAGATTGGCCACATTCACAAAATTCATTAAGTATTTCCTGCAGAAAAAGCAAAACCCATTAGAAAACGTCACTATTTCCCCCAGAATTCCTCCCTCCCTCCCTTCTTCCCTCCCTCCCTCCCTCGTGCTGCTGGTGATGTCATGGCTCCGCTATCTGCTTTTCTCCATATTAGGCTCTGGAAAAAAACTGAGGCAAGTCTGAACCTTTCTTTTCCAGCTGAGGAATGCTGCTCTCTCTATCACACATGCTCACAATGATCTCTTGTTTCAGGAGGAGTCTGTTCTCACGTGGATCGACACACAGACACAGTGAAAGTGTCTTTAGGAGATAAAAGAAGATGTTTGGATGAATGCTAGCCATCGACTTTTCAGCATAAAGTACAAGTTTGTGGACAGACCCCTGAAATATTTCCTTTTTGAAATAAAGTTTGGTGTCTCTTTGAGATTGTTTAAAGCACTTACGAGGTTAAGTAGGTTGAAGAAGAGGCCTACACCAATGAGTCAAACTCAATCTGATGAACTTAATATATTTTTATTAATCAAATAAAGAGACAAAGCACGGCTAAAATGAAAGGAAGATCAGGTTCTGCTCAGAAAGTTGATTTTTTTTTAGATTAATTTGATTCCTTTTTTAAAATTAAGTTAGTTTTATTTTCAATAAATGTAAAATTTTTGTTATTAGTGTAAAATATTTATTTCAGCTTTAGTTTAATCATTTGTTTAGTTGTTTTATTTATTTTTTTGTCTTTATTGTCTGTATATCTGCTTAATAAACTTACTATTGACCAGTGTTTATTTTCCATTATGTAGTTTTATATAACATTAAATTATTTCATTTTTTTGTCATTTATTTTTAATTGACTTTATTTGACTAGTTGACTTTAATCAATTTTTCATTTATTGAATGCACCAAATGGTTTATTAAATAATACTTTGTTTTTTATTTATTATTTTATTATAATAAAAACAAATTTTAGCTCTGACTTTCTATCCATCATTTAACTTTAATTGAAACATTTATTTGACATTTATTGAAAATAGTATTAATTTATTTACTTTACTTTTAATTATTTAAACCAATAGTTACTTTGGATTTTGTGCAAAAATAATTTACTCTAATGTTAGATTTATCGTACAATCATGTTGTATATATTCAATTGAATGGTGCACAAAGTAAAAAAAAGCCCCGTATATAATTTCATGTTTAAAATTGTAAACACCTTGCAAATTTTTATTAAATATCTTTGTTTCTTTTTATTTTAGCCAAACTCAAATGAGACAAATAACAAAATAAGAGTTATGTTAAAAAATACTAACCAGTAGACCGTAAAATGATAAGGATGCAGCAGACACAGAGATTTTTCCTCATCCCTCAACATCCGTCATTTCGTTGCTGAGAAGGAAAGGTCAGTGTGTCGGTAACTGTGAGTTAAATGTTAACCAGTGTCCCAGATCGGATCCCATGATACAAAAAGCATGCCAATAAAGCAGCACTGAAACAAACAGGGCTGGACGGTGAAACTGAAACACCTGGTAATCTAATCAAATTTGGCCATTGGTTTAGAATGGCTTAAGGCCAAGCAGCTGAAAGAGCCGTTTGTATAATGTTTCAGTTTAATTGTCAAAACTCTGCATCATAGTTTTGTATGTTTAACATCCACAGTTTACAGGTTTGGATCCCAGCTCTGGAAAGAGTGGCGTGAGTGAAGCAGCCATGCTTTCTTCATGTTGTGTGTTAGTAAAGTGTGTGTTTCGCAATGGTGAAACACAAGGAAGTTTCAGCACGACTCTCGTCACATCAACAACTGATTTCCTTGCTCACATAGTATGAATGACACTTCGGTCTATGATGAGATGCTGTATGATATGTTTTCATCATTCACTATTCATAACCATGCCCCAGCTGCACAAATACCACTATAAATATCAGAGGATTGAGGTGAATATGTCTGTGATAACAGGAGTGAACACAGGAAATGTCTTGCTTTGAGAGATCATGAGGCTGTGACATCACTTCCTGTCTCTCCCTCTCTCTCTCTCTCTGTGCAAAGGAAATGAGAAACAGCAGTGGCTGCTTCGTCTCCAGAACAAACACTCGTTCAAATCTCTTCCAAAAAGGCATCATTAAACTCAGGGGTTGTTTGTCCATCATTTTATCATGCTTTCATTAGCAGTAAGGCATGTATAGAATGAAAACGAGTGATGTTTTGAAAAGTGTTCATTTAAAATCCTGCAACAGCTTTGTTTTCTCGAGAGCACACTTTATAAGGCACTGCGAGCACAAAAATGAGGATCTGAATGCCAGAAAGTGAACTATAAAATTCTAGAAGTTCTGATGCAAAAGCTTTTATTGGCCATTAATTTTTTTCTAAAACGGACAGGAACGATAAGAAACGCTCTTCAATCACAGTTACACTGTGAACCAGCTTCTCCCGGTTTAGATGAATGCACACCAGTAACCTCGCTATGCTTACTAATCTGGTTTCTGTCCAGACAATGCAAACGTGGAAAACTGGTCTGTGTTGTTGCTGTTTACGGCTTCTAGGAAAAGCTGTAAGAGTGAGCAGATGATCAAAAACGTGGACAATGCTTAAGTCAATGCTTCATATCGATGCCCCCCAACTTGTCCAATTCTTGGCTTTGGTGTGTTCTGCACTTTAAGATAGTGCTGTGACTGCGAGAGGTTGGGGATCTTTGTTGACAAAGCCTGCCTGGAACGTTGGACCTGTTAGATCCATATGGTAATGAATCCTAGATTTGTGCCCAGGGTTCTTTTTTTCCTTTTGGACTTCTATGTAGTCCTTAAGGGACCTTCGTTTGAGGCTCTCTTGTCACTGCTCCTGAATGCACTGGTTCAATCAAGAAGATCTCCCGCTTGCTTTCTGTTGACAACCTGCCTATAATTTGGGACCTTTAATACCCATATGTTAATGAATCCTTGGATGCCTGTTCAAGGTTCCTTTAGGGACCAGGTGGGGAGCCTGCAAGGTTTGCTGTAGAAGGCAGACCCATCTCAAGGACCAGCGTGTTGGAAAGGCTGTCTCCAAGCAGAGGGCCCATTCCACTTCTTTTCAAGAATATGTACCTGAAATGAACATGGCTCTGGATCTCTCTCGATGTATCAGAGCATCATAAACGATACTCTCTTTACCACCACTCCTCGTATTTCCAGTGCCTGTGCGCATCCTGCCCCATCACTAGGAATCGATAAAGAACTCCTTGTTGTTTTAAATTTACTGTATATTTTTAAGGTGCGCCACTCAGACAGTCCAGATGCTTCATATCTATAAACAGACTCATTACCTTTTTGAGATAAGCCCTTTGCGTCCTCAGAACGCCTTATAACCAAGTCTGAGGAGTAATGGAGTGAGCAATTGTGCAATAAATTACGCAACATTTCACCAGAAGGCCCTTAAATGAACAAACGGACAAGAAATAATACAATAAAATCATAACAAATGGTTACGTGTGGTATGCAAACATGGCCTGATTCTGGCATAGGAGGTATTGTATTTAAAGCCAAACATACCATAATTCTTTGTGGTTCTGGCCCAGATGCGGAAATGAAGAGATCGTATTTATTTTTGTGCTACTGAAGATACTTTGAGTGAATGTTTTGAGTCAGGGTTTTAACCTCGAAAAGCTTCGTCATTTCAACGATTCAAATCAAGCAGGGCTGTGTACCCTAGAACATGGACGCCGGCGTGATCTGGACATTCCTGTGTGTGTTTGTTCCTATGAGCTGTTTTAGTTTTGCCCTGTCACTTCCTCCTTCCTTTGATTGTGTGTTTGTGAGAGAGAAGCCAGTGGTTTATGTTGTGTGTGAGTGAATATCGCCGTGTGTCCACCTGTTGATTTCCTCCAGATTCAAGAAAACAATGAAGTTCAACTGAAAACACATGATCACCCCTGAAAGTGTTACCTAGATGAAAAGGAGAAATTACTGCAGTGAAATGTCTCTCGTGTGAGCAGCACAGAAACAGGTTTCAGGGAACAAGGAAATGCTTCTCAATAAAATGCAAACAAACACATGGATTACATTCAGGCTGTAGGCGGAAAACCCAACTCCTTTTTGCGTGACATGTTTCATTCGGTTCTATTTTATTATTATTAATATTTTTTTGTGCAGGTTGACATTTATCATCCCCTGCAGCCTGAGGGCTTTCCAGGGAACCAGGAAACAACAATAAAATACTGATTGTACAAATACATTATCTCTTCAACACTTGCTAAACAAGTGGATGTCAAATTAATAATCGACCAAACAAAAGGGATAATCTTTTGTATGGATTTCAATTGATCAAAATCAGAGTTCCAGTGTGTTCCGGAGTTTCAGCGCTCTGACTTTCCCAACCATTTGCTTACTGGGATCCAATGAGCATTCACCCACCCCTTCTACTCCTCACCAAGTGCAGACTGCACCACAGTCACACCATGGACCCGCTGAGATGCAGTGGCAGACAATACATCGTGAACAAGCTAACGCGTCATACACCTTTAAGTGTGCATGCATGTGCAAGAGATGGCGGGTAAGGGTTAGGGTTAGCATTAGAGTTGTGGAGTTTGGGTTATGGCGTCTGCGGGAACATAACGTCCTCCTCACAGTAAATCCATCAACCAGTCCCCACTTTCCCATCAGGGACGTTATACTTTTGTCCTCAGCTTTTTTTTTTTTTTTTTCAATCCAAACGAGACAGCAGCAGAAGAGCACAGAACCCCCGGGCCCTCAAAAACACGCTTTTCCCATTTTTCAGACATACTTGTGGGGTGGGGGGGGGGGGCATAGTGGTGAGGTTGGTCGTCTCATTACAGGAAGGTTGGCTGTTCAATCCCCATCAGTCTTGAGCAAGTTTCACCTGCATTGCTTTGTTTGGTGGTGGGCTGTAGGCATGAAATGGCAGCCAGGCTCTGTCAGCCGAGGGCTACCATTACACATGCCTTTGTCATTTCCTCATCCTCCTCTGCTCTTCACACATGGCTCTGTTCTAGTTTACAGAGCTAAAGTGTCAAATCAGGAAGTGAAAGGATCTGTGCCTCACAACAGGCCTGAAACGCACCTTTGTCCCAAATCAAAGGTGACATTTGAAGAGATGTTCTTCTTCTTTACATTGTGTGGAGTGCTTGGTGATCGGGTTTGAACGTGAAGTGAGAGACGGAACTGATCAGACACTTTTGTCAAACCTTACTCTCAGTTTAATGCTCTGAAGAGATGCACCGTGTCCGAGTCACGAGATGCTGTTATAAAAGTGCCCTCGAGACTTGTTTTTTTTTTTTTACAATAGCCCCAAAACAATCTGCAAAAATTCAGAAGCTTCTTTTTAGCTCTACATTGTCTACATTGAGGTTTGGACAGTGATACTGAAACATCTGCTTGTGCTAAAGTGTCTGTATGTTGTAGAGCATCAGAAGACCTCAGGAATTACAGGCGCAAGTCTAAACACAGCTCTGAATACTTGAGTGAGCAATCAGCTCCATCAGTGCTGTAGCACAGATATTCTCTTTAGAATAAAGAGTTTTGAGCTGAAACTCTCATCAGCATGTAAAGAAGCTTCTGTTTAGATTTTAATAGTAGAGTTTAATAGTACAGCTGTTTATTTCTAGGGGGAGAGAGAGAGAGAAAAGTTTGGACAATGAAACAGAAACACCTGGTTTCATAATGCATTATGAAGTTGCAGGGCCTTTTTTCCACATCAGTTGATCTAAGGAATGACAGGTACAAGTCTGAACTGAGTTTTTCATACCTGAAATAAATACTATACTGAAATAAATAGCACTTTTTATTTACCTTTGCATGAATTGAAATGGTAACAAAATATTAATACATTTTAAAATATCATATATATAATTTATGTGCAGATTTAAATATAAAAATGTGATTAAAACCACTGTATATTGCTTTAGCTGCAAAATGCAGCATCACTTCATTCAAATACATTTATTTCAAGAAGATAAATTCCTGGAAGTTTATGAAATTCTCCAAAAGCAAAACAAACTTGATGTATGAAGTTCCATAATGAACGCAATTAACGCTTGAATGAGAAATCCACACATTAGCTTTATTGTGGCCAGCGTTTCAGTTTCACCGTCCAACCCTTGCACATAAACCTAATTTGATGTGATTTGACGAGCCGTCTGCTCTGATCTAAATCTGCTGATGTGTCTGCTCAGGCTGCTCTTCTCTGGATGGATTGGCCTCAGTAGGGTGTGTGTTATGTAATGCTGCGCTGGGGGAAGGGAACAACACACTCTCCATCTGTGTTTGTCCCTAAGCTGCAGGTTTTTATTAAACGGATCAAGACGTAGAGGATATTATTAACGTCTTCTTTGGTGTTCACTTGGAAATGGATATCTAGAGTAATCTCTTACTCGTTGCATCTCTTAAAGAGATAGTTATCATCGATAAGTTATTAATATTGTATGCATTTGTTATTAGTTGAGTACAAGGATAGGTTAAATTAAAGTTTAGAGAGAGAGTGTGTGTTTTGGTTTGTTAAAAAAAGCCTATTTTTGTGTATGGTTAACAAACAAGCCAAATATAACAAATTTTATTGTCTGTTAGGTTTCATTGTGGGGGAAAATTGGTCATTTTTGTTATTTCTGACTATTTCTGATAAATAAATAAAAATACTTTTTTTGCAACAATTTTGAAAAATTTGCTCCACCTCCCTTTCCACCCAGCCATATACACACCCACCCCCTACTCTGTTTTTTTTAATCAATCTCTGACAGAAGAGACTTTGAACAGGCGGATCTCATATCTAATTCAGTTCAAATGGTTGTAGCACTATTTAATGATTCTATTGCCAAACTATGTTTTGGGATCAGTGTTGTTTACTGATGACTTCCACCAATTTTGGTCCCAATATGTCAAACTATTACTGAGATTAAGCTCTGCTATCGGCTTGCGAGGAGTAAACTCGCTCAGTTTATTCAACCATTTAATTTCATACTTCCTTGTCTCCTTGCGATTAGAACACCCATCATAAAGGGGCTCGTATTCAAACAAATGCTTTGTTTACCAAACTCATCATATTCTACACCTAATCTCTGATGTGATTGGAGGCCTGCAGTCTGAAGGACTCCTCAAGTAAAACTTTGCTCTTCCGGCTGTAAATCTCTGGAGATGAAGAGGAGAGAATCAGCTCTTTGTTCTGCTTGTTTCAGAATCTAGTAAATCAATAGCTCCGAGTCTCCTCAGGGTTTTCTGCAGATGCTAATCAGCCTGATAAGAGACGCTAGTTCTCAGAGGGAGTTTCTGTCTCGTTTGTGTAACATAAAGTAATAATGAGAAATGTTCAGGACTGGAGAATATTGATCATGCTTGTGTCACTATGAAGATTCTTGCCTAATATCTGTTTCGTACATATTTCCTTTAGCCACATCTGACCAGTAGGATTGTGTTTTGGTTTGCTGGAATTTAGAATCAAGGTTACTCTAGCAAATATTAACTTTTACAGTGTTGATAGTGCTTTGATACAGGGTCTGCAGTATCCAGACACAATATCACCCTTAGGCAAGATTTATTTCTAAAGCCGTACCAGAGTGCTGTGCATAGAGCAGATTAAAAGATAGACACCAAAACATAGAAAATATAGATTATATAAGCAATTATAAACATAGATATCTGATAGATCGCCCTCTGGAGACCGGCTGCAGTACAGCCAGTGTGCATGCCAGCCAATTTTTCAACTTTAAAGTGAATTCCTCAAATAATGTTATTTGAGGCAAATGTTTTAGGTGACGTATCATCTGTAATTTTACAGTCTATGTTCCTAACTATTTTTGACAGTAGAATGTACCAGTTGTACTATGTTTGAAAAACGACAGACAGGAAGTTCGGTAGAACGTGATTAAATTGGCAGCTATGTTCTCTGTATGATGCAGGGAAGACGGAATCATAGTCTAAAGCTAGCAAAAGTTGTTAGCATGTAGTTTTATCAGTTCAAGGCATGGTGACAAGCGTGCATGGGTATATCTTTGGCAAAGATACAGTAATAAAATATAAAAAAATAAAAAAATTGCCAGGGCCCAAAATTGGATATGGTTGGGTTTGGATTAATAGTTTAGTTAAATTGAGACTGATTTATGTTTTTGGGGCTGATTGCACTGAAGATGTGGCCATAAATAGTTTTTCCCCCCCATATTTCCAGACCACTAGGGGGCACTGTGGTGAGCATGCAACCTTACATCATGGTTGGTACAACATAAACCAAGTTTGGTGTCAACAAAATAAAACATTAGGGAGATGAACGTAGATGAGTCCATTTAGCAGAAAGATCTCTTAATATAACTGTAAGTTGTCAATTTCACACAATCTGCACCAATGATAATCAGGAATATAGATCCAGGAATGATTTACATGACATCTTTTTAAGATTACAGTGCTGTGTTTAATCCAGTTGAGGATTATTAGCCGGCTAGCATTAGCATATCTTCTCAAATAAACTGTTGGACAATGCTCTGAGTCTAAACTCTTTAGTGTGTGAATGATCTTGACAAAGCGTCTGTGTCAGGGGGAGCAGGATGTGGTCAAGTCCAGCTTTCGAAATAACTCTCTGCACTCTTTTACAGCACCTCTCCTTTTATAGGCAAACACCACGAGTCCTGATGCGTTTCATCACAGTCACAAGTGAAACCAACCAGCATTTATCTTGAGCCTGCTCAGTCACTTCCCTCACCACTGTGCATTCTGGGAACGCACATATATAAAATGATGCTTTATCAAATGATTAATTGCTTGCAATACTCTAAGAAAACAGCAACCCACTGTAAAAGAGGTTTGTAAACAAAAGCTATCAGAACTTTTTTTATTTTAATAGTATATTGACGTGGGTTTCGGATAGTGGTCACCAAAAAAGGTAACTTCAACACCAATAGCACAAGCAAGCGCTGAAATAAATGCTTTGTTCATTAATTCAAGCTAATTGCGAAGTGAAACCAGGCTTTAAAAGAGGAAGCTATTTTAACACTTCATCTCACATTCATTTAAAGGAACTTGCAATGAGAAGGTCAACAGCCGTGTGGCTGGAAATGCAATAAATGCATGCTGTTAACCAGAATCTATCTGTTTCAAACTAAATTACTCATTGCATGACTTTTGCAGATTTGCCGTTTAAAACGATTTGGTGTTAAACCTGCAACAAGCTTCATCTCGTCCCTGCCATCGATAGTTTTAAATGAAGATAAAAGACATATTTATATGAGCAGCCATTTTTTTGAATTATTGAGCTTGTGATAATAAACAATACAGTTTATCTATGCAAAATTTAATATTGTGGACCCATTTAGGAAGCTTATTCCAGAGCATTGGAGCAGCAGAACTAAAAACCCTTGCACCCATATGTTCCTGGAGCTCCGGGGTCCTGCAGAGCTTACTTTTAACCTTCAAGAACTGAAAATCGATTAAACTGTCCTCAGTTTGTTTGAATTATAATAAAGCAGAATTGTATAAGAAATTTAATAGGACAGCCTCGCAGAGGCTTTGAGGTCGAGTTCTATGTAGGATCTGGTTGTCCGATTGGAATTTGTATGTTTCACCCAGTGTGAGCTGTGGTTGGCACCTGCAGACCCAGTGACCCTGACCTTGTAGCCGAGTTTGAAAGAAGTGTGTACATCAGGAATAATCCATTGATGCTGATTCTGTCTATACTTTAATGATGTGAGGGCATTACTTGTTTTATAATTGCACGTGTTAAGTGTTTATTTCTACAGTAAATCTCTCCAGAACGAGCGGTGAAAGCTCTCAAGTGACCTCCTCTCTACTCGCACAACGTTTATTCAGGTTAAATGATCCTCCGGAGACTCATTAGCATCAACTTCATCTCGAATCTGATTTATAGCTTAAATAGAAAACACTTCCTGATTCCACGACTTTCTGAAATGGTTGATGGTCTTTATTGAATTATAACATCACAAAATCAAGATGTCAGATGTCAAAAGTTCAGATGTCATGAAACTAGTTGACCTCCACAAAGGGAAACAGTTCAGTGGACGTCAGAGGCATTTTATCTGAGAATTGCAAACAGGTTTGACATCACATGGTGGTGAGAAACAGGAGACACATTTTTTTTTCCTCAAGGAAATGGAAAGTAGGTTGAAAAACAGGCATTTGGTTTCTATAGTGTTTCTTTAGTGCCTTGTTTAAGTAGTTAATTAATTCAAAAGAGACATTTCTGAATGTAACTGCATTTATGTGTTTGATAACCTCTATAAGTGTTGATATGTGCCAAAACTAGTCATTGTGGAGCCTTTGTGGCCTATTTAATGATACCAAGCTAGTGCTGATCTCATGTTGGCCAGATGTTGTCAATTGCATCCTCAATGAGTTGTTGGAAGTGTTGGTGAATGTTATGTTTTATACCAAACATTTGCACAATATAATTGTGTGATCCTCTGCTTTCTGACATCACAGACATAGATATCATGGAATGGGTCGTTTTTTGAGATTTTTGGTGAAGGATTTGGATCATTTGAGTGTTGTTACGTATGTACTAATGAATCTCATTTCTGTTCAATTCAGGAAATGTAAACATTTCCTTTAAAATTGGCTTTTATTGACACTTTTAAATACTGATAGATTTTAGATTTTAACTAAACTACAGAACAAGATTCTACTTTATGTGCATTAAAACATTTTTTAGGTAATTTTTTTATGTCCCACCAAGGGGCCCATATTACTTAACTAAACCCAAGATTTTTTTTGACAGTAAAGTTTTTTTGCCCTGCTCTTCCTCACAAATTCCTTGTTCCAACCCATCTATCCATCGGTGCCTGAAGTTCTGTCAAGTCTTGTATTTGACCTGCCATGCAATAGAAGCAGCAGAGTGAGCGTGAGCTGGACGTGTTCAATCTCTTTTTCAAAAACATCTCTGGAATTCAGGTAATAAAGGAGGCATGCCTGTTGCTACCTGCTCGTCTCTCCCGCTGTGGATCCTGAAACATTTTCAACTTTTAATCTTGAGATGGCTCACCTTACAGGATGTTAAAGTAAAGTGAAGAAGGAATTTGTTGTTGCACTGCAAAGTACACCAATGCAATTGATTCACTTTACTTTTGGGAGAGTTAAGATAAAAGCTGGCCTCCATTCATTTCCTGTGCTGGCAGAGGTAGACTACTCCCAAATGAAGCCCTGGCCAACTCAGATGCACAATACAATTCAACTCAGTTCAACAGTTTTACATTTTATGGATCATCATTGGTCTTGCACTAGGAGGAATGAGAAAAAAATGGTGATTTTAAAATAAATTTACTTTTTTTCCTCAGCTTTTTAAATTATTTTAAGATAAGACTACTCTAGTTCCAGTGATATTTACCAGTGGAACGTGCACATTCATCATTAGTTAATGAACAAACCACTAAATACATTACTTTATTTTGGGGTAATCAGCCACATTTTTATGATACTCGTTATAGTTATTAAATAAAGCCTTAACTGATTAGTCTTCCTGGTTAAAGACGTGTAGGCCTGCCTGAGGTAAACGTTAAAATTGATTGATGATGCACAAACGCTTCAAATGAAATTGTGAGTGTTTTTCCAAAAATATCGAGGTACCGTAAGTTAAAAATTTGTAAATATTGGCTGTAAATATTACGTTTATTTGAGGGTGCACTGTCTCTTTAAGACACTGAAAGCGGGATTTCTTCACTTCCGTTTGTGAACTTCCTCATAGCAGAGAAAAGCTGATCTAAAGGGACAGCGCCCTCTCCTGACCGTTTGTAGCTCTGCTTTAATCTTCATTCGCTGGTAAATTTCCATTCACCGTGATTATCATCGCGCAAGAAACACCTCTTACAAAAATTAAAGTTTACTTTCCATTTTCTGTTTGACAGCCGATGACTGTCATGGAAACTAGTCTTTAAATGTCCTCTAAATAATTATCAGTCAGTGGTTTCTATTCGAGGTTCGAATCATAGTCTTTTATTTTTATTTTAAGTCTCAGAATTGATTCACGGTTCTGAATAGAGATGTTTCGTAACGACAAAACACCCAAATGTCAGATTCTGTCCATTTGTTTCAGACATTTTGAGGTGCTATAATATTTCGAAACGTGAAAGTGAGTGAGTTAGTAATTAAACGCTTTCTGCAATGCTGCCTCCTGGCGGACTGAGTGTATAACGCTGATTTTGCTGGTTTTATTCTCAATGCGATAGTGTATTGTAAAATTTTTAAAATTTTACATTTCAAAGAGAGATTGATGATTATATACAAATATATTTTCAGATTTTTAAGTTGAAATTATATTAATATTTTTAAAGTTACATTTTATTTAAATCACTCACACCCTAAAGCTTTTGAATGTTACAATTTACTTTATTTCTCCATACTGTACTCCATACTACACTTTTGCTTGGTTAAATGTATTAAATAATTAATATCAAAGTATTTTTAAAAAGGTTCTCACCAAGGAATTGTTATAGACTTTCTAAATTCACACAAAATCACCATTTTTATTTATTTAATAACTTGCCAGTGGCAATTAAATAATCTTAAAATAATTTAGTTTTGTTTTATTTGCATAAGTTTCATGCTGTTAATTCTACTCGACAGACATTTTTAATTTAGTAATTTAAAAATATTTATTTGTTTTTATGCCATAACAAACAACGTGTTCCTTATATTTTATTTTTTTAATGTACTATTTGTAAATTAGATTTTATTTTCAGTGTCAATTTGCAGCTTGACAATCCAACGTGACTGGAGTTTCCTCCTGTTTGGGGTCAAAGGTCGGCCATTTGACTCTCAGCAGTTTGACCCGATGAGTTCCTGAGGTCAAACGGCTCTTTGCAGCCACAAGCATAACACACTTAACCTGAGAAACCTGCTGCATCTCCCACACAGGAAAATCCTCCAGTACTCGCTCCCTAAACAATGAAAATTACCCAGAAAAGAGCTTTTTTAAATCTATTTAAATATAATAATTACTGATGGTTTCATGGGAATAAAACTTCTGTCTTGTTTTTGTGTCCCTTTTGTTCCCGGACTTTGGAGTGAGTCTGTTATTTCTGATAAGAAAAAACACATCAATTAAGTTTAGCGCTGAGCTTTATTTTGAGCTTAATTATGTTAAAACCTTCTAACTGCAATTGTGAAAACATTCTTAAACTCAAGAATTTATAAACATATAATTCTGTAAGATCCGTGAGGCATATTGTAGAGTTTATTTGCAGAGTAAACTAGAATTGGCCCAGAATAATGTTTTTCTTCTATATGTTGATACATTTTGTTATTCAATTTTACTTTTACTAAATTCTACAGTTTTTATACATTTTGTAAAAATACCGTTTTATTCTGTAGCATTTTATTGTTAAATGTACAGATTTTTTACAGTATGAAAAACAATATAAGATAAATTAATATTAGGACAGATAATGTAAAATGAAGGTTAAAAATTGTAAATTTTATTGAAAATTTTTGATGGCCATTTGAAGTATTTTATTTGAACTATTCTTAGTTTTTTGTGCAGGTGAAACCAGAACAACCAGAAACCAGTGGCTTCTTCTCAGTTTTCTCTCTCTTCTTTTGTGTTCAGGAGAAGAAAGAAACTCAAACAGGATTTCGAACCAGTCCAAGTTGTCCCAAGAGTTGAGTAACGTTTAATTTTTTGGGTGGAAAATCCAGCATGACCAGTTCAAGCAGTGAGGACCATCTCAAAGCAGCATTGACCAGTTCATAACCAGATTAAAGCAGCTACTGTGTGAGCTGGTCATGCTGGATTTCCACTGGGGCTTTCGAGCATGAGGAGGCTTTAGAGGGATCAGACCGGCGCTAAGTGTTTCCCAGGTGAAACCAGGTGTTTGAGCTCGCTGTAATGATGGAGCAGTCCTCTCTGAAATTACGAGGGAGCTTCAAAGAAAGCACGTCTGCTCCGGACAAGCCTCGACACACACTCGCCTCTTTCTCACAGACAGAAACGTTCGTTCTCGATGCTGAGAGACACCACTGATGGATCAGATTTCAGCTTTCGCTGTTAGTTCATATTCCAAGTGTAACAGAAGAATAATTAAACATATCAAAATTATTGTCACTACCAGAATTAGAAGAGAAGGATTTGTGAAGCTATGATTATATTTTTATTTCTGTTAATGACTGGGATACTACACTCCTCGTGGTTTATGTCACCTGGAGTATGTCAGCGCTTTCTGAAAGAGGACAACTATCCTTACAATTTCACTATATAAAATCTGTGTGTAAAGGTGAAAGTTAAGAAAAAAAGGATCAAGATTGAGTTTACGTTGAGCTCGTGTTGGTGAGTAAAAAAAAAAAAAAGAGTTAAAATTATCATAAAATTTAAACTGTGATTTATACAAATGTGTAAAGGTTATTGAAAAGCAACACAGCTAAATCTCAGTAGACTATTTAAAGTACTACTTTATACCCTTTATACTACAAATAATAAAAAATAAACCAAATATATAAAACAATAAGAACATTGGTGTCTAATAAAAGGAATCAACTTCAAGAAAACAATGCAATTACGTTTGTATAATTACATTTATTTTGGAGAAAAAAATACAGTTCTTAAAAAAACTATTTTGTTCTATTTTATTAATATTTATGTTTATATTTACATAACAAGTGAAAAAAGTAACCATTTTTAAATATAGATTTTCCATACACATTAAAGTGATGAAAGTTGATTAATTCAAATAATTACATATGCTTTGCCGCTCAATTTAAAAAGAATCCGCAATGAATACAAGATTTCTGGTTGATGCAGAGGACTTTTAAGAATTGTGTGAATTATCCTTTTTGCATGTTCAGCTGTTCCATCGATGTGTTTATTGTGTTTTATTTGAAGGAACGTATGTTAAAGTGAACTGTTGCCACAAGTGAAAGTGTGGCTCTGTAATGGACTGTCGACCGTTTTAATCATAGTTAAAAACTGCACTTATTTTGGCTTTAAAGTAAAAAATATGCATATCTCTAAATGGGTCGCCAACCTATTATATTTTGGAGTAATATTTATATTTATTTAATATAATATTTATATTAATATTTACTCAAAACCTAAGGTTGGTAAGATATCTGTTAATACCATAGCAGGAAGTGACTGCAATTCATCTACTGCCCACTTGAGACTGGTGTCAGTAGTGAGCAGATCCCCATTGACTCAAGTTTACAACAGAAAAAGAATGCATTTAAAGCATGTTTTCTTTGTTTCAAAGTCACACAGGGACAACATCTACTGTGTGGATGGGGGGAGGGGGGGGGTAAATGGTTCATTTTGTGTAAAATCATGTTTTTTTTAAATATTACTTTATTTTCCTTACAGTGTTGCTTCCAGTTCGAGAGAGCAGAGGGCTGTAAAACCCCGTCTAAAAGCACTCTCGCCCTCCTCCAGCCCTTCTGTCACTCAGCTCGGTGACATCTGGAATTTGAGAGAAACCAGAGACGAGACCAGAGAGAGAAACTCGCTCATACAAACAGAAGAGAAGAGAAGAGAAGAGAAGAGAAGAGAAGAGAAGAGAAGAGAAGAGAAGAGAAGAGAAGAGAAGAGAAGAGAAGAGAAGAGAAGAGAAGAGAAGAGAAGAGAAGAGAAGAGAAGAGAAGAGAAGAGAAGAGAAGAGAAGAGAAGAGAAGAGAAACATGAATCTCTGGAGCTGGATCGGCTCTTTCTCGCTGCTGCTTTGTTTGTCGATCTCTTCTGCTGAACACAGGTGAGTGAAGGCAGCTCTGCTCTCTTTAAACTCGTTGCTCGGGGGCTGAGTGGAGCCAAAACTTCAGGAAAACATCACGTTGTACCTTTGGCCACCTACCCTCCAGGGTTCAGCATTTGTTGATGAGTTTATCACACAATTGTTTAGAAAAGCTTCACAACTGCAATTCTGTGAGACTTTGTAGGAGGTTTTGATGATTTTTGACGGTTTTTTCTCTTACTGAACTACCACACACAGTATAAAATTAAATTGCTTTAACAAATATACTCTCTTCCTCTTTTAGAGACAATTTATTAAATTCCTAAATGTATTTGTATTTTAAAAAAGTCACCACCTGCGTTTGACAGGTACGAGCGTCCTGTAGGGTACCTGGTGCATAGAAGATTATCTTTCAGCTGGCAAGTTGTTGTTGACCTAAATGATATTGACCCCCGTTATGCAGCTATAATTGTTTTTAATCGTTCAGGGAAGGTTTTCCACAAAGTTTCGAAGTGACCTCACAAGGCACCTTGATTTTGGAGAGAAGTCTTTGCTCGATTCCATCTGAAATGTTAACCTCTCTTTTGGGGCCATTCACTCCCACCAAACTCACTCATCCATGTCTCTGTGGAGCTTGCTTTGTGCAATGGTCTGCAGGAAGAGAACATTGCCATTCTCCACAATTTCAAGAACAAAGAATAGTTCAGACTAAGGAGCCAAGGTCAACTTCTGCTTTTCATAAGAAATGAGGATTTCAATCCTCAATATGCATTCACCATGGCCTGGTGCAGTTCTTTTCTTTCACCTTGTGCATGAAATAGAAGAAATAAACAAACATCGCATAATGATAGATGAACCAGTGGAATCTCAGAGCACAGACCTGCTCACAGTGTCTGCACCTGTTCAGAGAAGTACATTTATTTCAGTCGACCCTCAGCGACCCTCTGGAGCCCGGGACACATTTAGAGAGGCAAACATGAGAGCAGTGCAGAAATAAACAGCACACATCTGGAGCAATGCTCTCAGAACAGAGACGGGGGAGGGGGGAGGGGGTGCAGAGGGATGGAATTGTAAAATGATTCTGTTTACTTTGTTTATGTTTTGTGAGGTATTTAAATGATACCTGTTTGATTGTGACTGGATGAGGCTCATTCTGAGGTTGTGAGGACTTGATTCAAATCGGCTGATGCTTATTCTGATATTGAATGCCGAATCCTAATTCTGAGGCTGACTGCTTGATTTCTTTTGGGTGATGCATATTTTGAGGTTGTCTGCTTGATTGTGATTGGATGAGGCTCGTTCTGAGGTTGAGGGCTTGATTTTAATTGGAAGATACTTTTGCTGAGGTGGAATGCTGGATTCCGATTGGATGATACTCATTCCAAGGTTGAATGCATGATTGTGACTGGATGAGGCTTGTTCTGAAGTTGAGGGCTTGATTCTAATTGGATGGCACTTATTATGAGGTTTAACATTGGATTTTAATTTCTTAATGCTCATTTTAATGTTTAATGCTGGCTTATTAGTGCATGAGGATCATTATGAGGTTGAGTGCTTGTATCGTATTGGATTATGTTCATTTTTAGGATAAATGCTTGTTGCTGATTGGATGATGCATATTTTTCATTCTGATTGGAGGATGCTAATTCTGAGATCTGTATGGTTAATGTTCATTTAAGTTTTAAAGGCATGAATATGATAGAATTAATAGAGCATTCCAAGTCTTGCATCTGATTGGGTGATCCTCAGTCACACAAAGTTATGTCTCACCAAAGGTATATTCTATGGTCAGTCTTTATTCTGATTGGCTGGCAAATGGCTTACGAATAAAAGTTCTAAATATATAATTACAGATTACATCAATCTGTGGAGTCATTGTGTGTTTATTCACTGTTAAAAGAGAAACAAATGTAGGTAAAATCCACAAAAATCCATACATCTAAATGTCCAGATGAAAGTAGAACCCAGCTTCACATACTCCACACTTGCTGCTCACCATCTGCTGAAGAGTTATTTCTGTGAATAGCATCAGGGTTAATTATAGTGGAAACAAGCTTTCAGTTCTTCCAGTTTCACTCAGAGTTTATAGACATATCCAAAATATTACCCATAAAATACTTTTATTGTACATCTCTATCTGCTTCCTGAAAACTAAATGTAAACACATTTTCAACACAATAGTACGGTGGAATTTAAATTCCCATCTGATTACAACTAGGAATCCTTCTCCTGCAGCTTGTTTACGTATCAAGCAGCGTTTGTCTTAATCTATGCATTACCTGTTCTGTGTTATATACACTTTTGGTAAAACTACACATTTGTTGGTCCTTTACAAGATTGTTTTGTATTAGTTTACAATGCTATCCTGCTGCAATATTGCAATGTTGACCTGTTTCGTGTGTCTTTAATAACTCTTTGTATCTAGAGAAAGACGTCAGATCGTGGGGAAGAATTCGATCGGAGTGTGTCGATACGGCAGTAGGATCGAGTGCTGCTATGGTTGGAAGAAGAACAATAAAGGACACTGTGAAGGTAACTAAGCAAAATCTGTTTATAAAAATGAATGTTTTTAGAAGTTTTAAAATCAAAAGCTTTATGCACCTAAAGCTCCAACTTTTTTTGCTTTTTTTATCGATAAGGCTGCAGTTGATTGTGTTTTTCTGCAGCTCAGTGTGAACCGGGCTGTAAACACGGCGAATGTGTCGGTCCTAACAAATGTAAATGCTTCCCTGGATACACTGGGAAAACCTGCAGCCAAGGTTTGTATTGTAGCTTTCTTTTAAAAAGTTTAATACTGGTTTTATTCACGCTAGATATATTTATATATATCTAGCTGACAAATGTCAATGCGAGTGAACTGAATGAAATTGATAAACCGAACTGAAGCACATCAAACCAAACCGAGCTCCAGTGAATTTTTCTGGAGTGACCTGAATCATAATGAACTGAACTGAATCATGTTGTTCTGAACTGAGTCTGAATAGGAGTGAATCATACTAAACCAAACTGAGTCTTTTTGAGCTCTAATGAATCATACTGAGGTGACCTGAATCATAATGAACTGAACTGAATCATATTAGTCTGAAATGAGTTTGAACCAGAGTGAATCATATTGGACCAAACCAAATAATTTTGAGCTGAAAATAATTTTACTTAAGTAACTTGAACCATAATGAACTGAACTGAATCATATTATTCTGAACTGAGTCTAAATAGGAGTGAATCATACTGAACCAAACAGAATCATTTTGCGCTCTAATGAATCATACCGAGGTGACCTGAATCATAATGAACTGAATTGAATCATTATTCTGAAGTGAGCCAGGAGTGAACCAATCTTAGTAATGTTGAACCACACTTATCCATATTGAATCAAAATGAATTCATATTGAACTGAGTTGAGTCATGTTAAAATGTTAATCATCTGAGAGAGCGGTTAAACTCTGCCAGTGTTTATTATTTAAATGAACAAAAAAATCATAACTTACACCTGTTTTCAGATCTGAACGAGTGTGGTCTGAAGCCTCGTCCTTGTGAGCATCGCTGTATGAACACGTTTGGGAGTTACATGTGCTACTGTCTGAATGGATACATGCTGCTGGCGGATGGATCCTGCGCAAGTCAGTCGCTCACTAAACATAAAAAAGCTCTTTTTTTTTCAATTATTCAGATAATACCAGTAAATCAAGTGTGTGTGTGTCCTCACAGACTCACGGACGTGCTCTCTGGCTCATTGTCAGTACGGCTGTGAGGAGGTGGATTCAGAGGTCCGCTGCCTCTGTCCATCCCCAGGTCTCCAGCTTGGAGATGACGGCAAAACCTGTCAAGGTCAGGAAAAAAAGTGCTGTGAGCTTGGGAGTCAATCAGTTGATAAACCAATCAGGAATCACAGAGACATGGGGGTTGGTTCTCCATAGCAACTAGACTTTTTACCATAGCAACCAATTTGGGAAAATCTCTATCTCAGCTTTGGAAAATCATAGAAACACAGGGTTTGGTTTATTTTATTCATAGTGCCATAGAAACATTATATAATGTCACTGACCCATTAGTAGAATTTAATTCTCCTCTGCCTCTCTCCAGACATCGACGAGTGCTCGATCGGGAAACACCAGTGTCCGTTCAACCGTCAGTGCACGAATACCTTTGGCAGCTACTACTGCAAGTGTCAGAATGGCTTCGAGCTGCAGTATCTGAATGGAAAGTACGACTGCATCGGTGAGAACACAGATGTTTCTGGACTGAACAGAAACACTGGCAACATTTAGATCTTTTTGTTTTATTGTAACTCACTTTGTTTCTATGCGTTGATCTTTGGGATTTGTCCAGTTCACACTGGGGGCAATATCTCAGATTTTTATTCATGAGTTTTTAATTTTACCTATGTACTATACCTACACTCACTGGCCACTATATTAGGTACACCTTGCTAGAAGTGGTACAAGCGAGGTGTACCTAAAAAGTGGCCAGTGAGTGTATATCCTGGAATAAAGTGAAATAATGCTGCACTTTGTTGTTTTATTAAATGCATCCACCCGTGTGTATTTTCAGATGTGAACGAGTGTGCATCTAACACACACACTTGTAGTCATCACGCCGAATGCATCAACACACTTGGATCTTTCAAGTGTAAATGCAAACAGGGCTTCAGAGGAAGCGGATTCCACTGCTCGGGTGGGGAAAGACTAAGTTGAAATAAATGTCAAAAGTGATTTAAACATGGTCAAATAATATTTCTCTAATAATAAATCAGTGCCACATCTGATTCCATCCTTATACAGCAATTCCAGATTTCCCCTCAAAGACTCGCATGCTGGGTCGCTTTGAGAACAGCGTTGAGGGTCTGACTCCGACCAAAGCTGCTCATCACCACCTTCAGCCCTTTGACTATGATGGAGAGGTGTACATCGGGCCTCCTGAGGAAACACCCTCCTTCCCTGAGGAAGAAGAGGAGGAAGAGGAGGAAACGGGAAACCAGCTGGAGCCTGATGGCAGAGGAGATGTGTTCTGTGAGTCAATATTATTATAATGTTGTTTTGCTCACATCATCATCAGGGAGGTGCTGGATATAGTTATTTACTATAGTTATTAACTTGTGAGATGCAGAACCGATGTGTCCTTGAATCCCTTGCTGCATGTGTTGGGCTATCTATGAGGTCTTTGATTATGTGGTGCACAATCACCTTTTGCCAGGTCTGGCCCACCATTTGTTACGGTCTGGCGCCTCACAGAGGCATGCTGTAGATGAACAGCTGTACCGGTTACACTGGTCATTGACACTTTTTTGTCAATTTCATGTAATTAACTTAAAATATAATGTCAACGATAACAACCGTGGATAGAAGCAAAAAAGGTAACACAAGTTTTGTGTTGGGGTCTGCGATTGGTCCACTTTTGCTTAAAGATCTGTGATTTGTCAGCTTTTAATCTCAAGGGCTGTCATTGGTCAGTTTGATTCTCAAGGTCTGTGATTGGTCAGCTATTTGCCTAATGGTCTGTGGTTGGTTAACTTTTATCACAGATATGTAATTGGTCAACTTGTATCTTAAGGTCTGTGATTGGTGTGTTTTTTGCCTACAGATCTGTGATTGGTCAGCTTTTAATCTCAAGGTCTGTCATTGGTCAGCTTTTTGCCTTTAAGATCTGTGATTGGTCAACTTTTATCTCAGATCTGTGATTGGTCAGCTTTTAATAACAAGGTCTGTGATGGGTCAGGTTTCTCAAGGTCTGTGATTAGTCGGCTTTTTGCCTAACAGTCTGTGATTGGTCAACTTTTATCACAGATCTGTATTTGGTGAACTTGTATCTTAAGCTCTGTGATTGGTCAGCTTTTTGCCTACAGATCTGTAATTGGTCAGAATTTAATCTCAGATCTGTGATTGGTCAGCTTGTAATAACAAGGTCTGTGATTGGTCTACTTTTATCTCAGATCTGTAATTTTAACATTTTAAAATTCTAAGATTGCTGCAATAAACTGGCGACTCTTCCAGGGTGTACCCTGCCTCTCGCCCAATGTGCGCTGAGGATAGGCACAGGCAGACCCCCATGACCCCAAAAAGAGAATAAGCGGGTTGGAAAATGAATGAATGAATTCTAAGATTGGTCTGCTTTTATCTCAAGATCAGTCATTGGTCAGCTCAGGGACCAATTGGAGTGGGTCAGTTGGCTTCTAAATCATATGTGATTAGCTGATTTGGATCTGTTATTATTCTAGTTTTTACCCCAAGATCTGCGCTCAGTTGACGTCATAGTCATAGAAGAAAAAATGCTGTGCAGGTCGTTTTACAGACAGGACAGGAGAAGACAAGCCCGAAAGCAGAGCTGCAGCATTCTCTGGCTCCGGATAGAAAGAGCTGCAGGCTGATCATTACAGCGCAGGAAACAGATGTTAAAGAGATCCAGTGTCTGTCATCAGCTCAAGCTCTACATTCACTGGCGAGTGCATGCATGCAGGATCCAGAGCTGCACTTACCTGGGGATTTCACACTTCCTGCACGGGGCGTTACCTCAATACATTTAAGATATGTCTGAAACATCTGGCAATAAAATAGTAATTTAACATTTCTAACAACTCTGCCCTGCTTTCCCTGTTCGAAGCTGTCCAGGGGTGGAGTGGAGATGGAGAAACTGGGAACTTTTGGCACCTGGCAACATGATTGCAGCCATGAAGCCTCAATGTGTTTCAGTTTTATTGTCCTAATGATATCATGCTTATCATAGTCTCTGTCTTGTTTTTTTCCCTTTTCAGGGAAGTTCAGTTCCATTACAGAGTGGAACATGTACAAAATTCTGTAAATCTGACACGGACCGTCCAAAACATTGCTGGATGGAAAACCAGGCTGCATTGCTGTATGCAGAGTGTATGAAGGTTCATGGTTTTTATTTTTCTTTGCAGCTCCTGAAGATTTTGTTGCCATTTATGGATCAGATGCAGAGCCAAAGGAGATTCAAGCAGCGCCACTGAAAGAAAGTAAAAATTGTCCTTTATTTACCAAACACAGACAGTGTTCCGAAGAAGTTTTCCTAGTTTTAAGTTCACCTATTACACTCACTGGCCACATTATTAGGTACACCTTGGATTGAACCGGGTCAGAACTGCCTTAATCCTTGGGGTTTGTGTATATGTTTGAGTCTGATCTTCTTTCAGGAGATCTGAGGAACTCTCTATGTTTGTGCAGGATTCCTGACAGACTGTGACTTTGATCGTGGAGCTTGTGAATGGGTTCAGGATAATGAAGACGATCTTGATTGGAGCATCAAATACCACGAAAACGGTCAGGCAAATAATAATAAAGGAGCCACAACCAAAACAAGTATTATAAGGTAAAGTTTGATCTCATAAATCCTCTCTCTGTGCAGGGCGTGAGTATTACCTGACAGTGGATCCACCAGTGGTGAACCAGCGGCGTCCTCAGCAGGCAAAACTCAAACTTCTGCTGGATGATCAGATCCGTCAGAGCAGCTTCTGCCTCTCCTTCGACTACCGCATGATGGGAGAGCGACCCGGAACCCTGAGGGTCAAACTGGACACACACTCGCAGTCCAGCAGCACGGTGTGGGAGAGGAAACAGCGTCCGGAGCAGAGCCAGAGTTGGCAGCACCAAGAGATCAGCATCAGCTGGAGAGAGGAGAACCCTGAGGCCGTGAGTTCAGCACACAGATGCATGATAAACAGTGCCCACATGTGTAATAACTTTTAGAATTTCATGAATACTGCATCTTACAATTCTCTACAGCCTGGCCTCTCCTTTAATTACAATTTACTTGTCTTGTCATTTTGTCACTTGTCATTTGCATGTTCTTGGTCTTTTGGAAATCTCAATGAGTCAGTACACTAATCAGTCCTTTTTCATTTTCCTCAGATAATCTTTGAAGGCGAGCGAGGAAGGTCTGGGGCTGGAGAAATTGCTGTGGATCACGTGCTTCTGTTCTCTGGATCCTGTTCAGAAGAGAAATCCGTTGTCTTTTAAGGACAAAAAAATAAGTTTTATTGTATCACAAGAACAAGAACAACAACAACAACAACAACAACAACAACAACAACAACAACAACAACAACAACAACAACAACAAAAGACTAATTTGTTTATCAGATTTCATATCAGACCAGTCTTTTTTGGTCTTGTGTTTGTTAGAAGATTGTGTTTATTCTTTTGATGGCTGTAGAAACATTGTAAACATTATATTGATTGTAAATTATGCTTGACATTAAAATGTTTTTAGTGGTTTACCCCTGTTCATTAAATGTTTTAAAAATGAATCAACAAAATACTATTTTCTGTAAATACCAAAAGATCCGAGAGGGTCTTTTGTTCTATCTGTGAAGAAGAAGTACTCTTTTAGTTACTATAGGCATGTAGGATATATTCAACAGTGAAAACGAGTTATGTTGTTTAAATATAAAATATTAAAGAACATGTGTCAGGGTGTGACTAATATTGACCGCAATAGAAAATACAGTGATTTAGTTCTTTGAATTCTTAATGCGTTCATTTTAGGAACTTAGTGCAGAGTTTATGTCGAAATTTGTGCAAACATTATATCCTATGTTTTAATACTTTTCAACATAGTTAGTATACAATATTTAAATGTACATTAAATTATATACATGGGATATACTATATTACTTTAACATAACAAAACACGAATCAGCTTCAGTTGGCTGAAGGTTTTGTTTACGTCCGCGTCACGTGATTAAGATTGAGCCGATTGGGTCACATGACTCCTCGCATCCAATAGAATTGCTCGCTTGTGGCACCGTCAGCGATCTGCGGAAGAGACAGGTATAAACATATTTTCTTTCGACCTTTTGCTTGTTTTGTTTCGATAGACTGTTTTAAAATTAACTGTTGAAGTTTGACATTTTCAAAAGAAGACTTAGTGAGAATTTGAATTCTTACAGTTAATCGTGTGCGTATATTTCTCTGTTTTAAGATCTGGCAAAAACTCCCAAGTTCAATTGTCCTTGTTTTTGACTTAACGTTATTTCTTTATTTGTTTTTGTATTGATTTAGACTATACAAGAGAGAAAATGTTTGAGTATTCATAATACATAAGTCAATGTGTTTTTGTATTTATAGTTTTCCCATGTCGGTGCATGTGATGGCAATCATTTCAATTTTATTTATATTTATTTACTACTCTGTCAGTTATAGGTTTCATTTCAATGGATTTTTGGAGACTGTAAAGGTAAGGGAGTTAATAAATTTTTCTTCTTGAAGTTTGGCATTAAAATCATAAAACATGGGGAGCTTCAAGATGACAAATTATTTTAGTAACTTTTTAATAAGATAAGTTTTTCAAGAACTACAAAAAACCCATCTAACCATGTCCTAATTACCAACATTTAATAACATTTTATAACATTTCAAATAACTAAAAATGTATTAAATTAAATTATTGTGCGACAGTTCAGTGTATTCCTTGAAATCAATCGCCAGATTTCTAAATAAGACATATAAAACGTTACCTGAGCATTGCAAATCCTCGAGGTTATAGAACTGCATTAATATTTCAGAAAGGTGTCATGACAATCTAAATGATGCGTTTGGCAGGAGGAGCACTCAGGGGTCAGTCAGCATGTCCTCCCGATCATCTCTCCTGAAGGTGATTCTCCTCGGTGATGGTGGCGTTGGAAAGAGCTCACTCATGAACCGCTACGTCACCAATAAATTTGAACCGGACCTCTTCCACACCATCGGCGTGGAGTTCCTCAACAAAGACCTGCAAGTGGACGGCCGCACGGTCACGCTTCAAATTTGGGACACGGCTGGTCAGGAGCGGTTTCGCAGCCTGCGGACACCGTTCTACCGTGGCTCCGACTGCTGCCTGCTCACCTTCAGCGTAGATGATTCCCAGAGCTTTCAGAACCTCGCCAACTGGAAGAAGGAGTTTGTGTACTACGCTGACGTCCAGGACCCGGAGCACTTCCCCTTCGTGGTGCTTGGGAATAAAGTGGACGTGTGTGAGCGGACCGTGAAGAAGGAGGAGGCACAGGAGTGGTGCCAGGAGAGTGGAGGGGTGCCGTATTATGAAACCAGTGCTAAAGATGCTAGTAATGTGTGCGAGGCTTTCGAGGAGGCTGTGAGGAGGGTTTTATCTTTGGAGGAGACGCAGCAGCCTCTGGTTCCTACAGAGAGCATCCGGCTGCATTCAAAGCCGGCCCGAAGCAGAGCGTGCTGCTGAAGCTGGTGGATTTGCTCATGAAGGAACTTCAAAGTGCACTTTTTAGCCAACACTGGGATGTTTTTTTTTTTTTAAACCACACTGCCTGAATTTAAAGGGATTGGTCTTGCAAAAGTGATTTATTCCTTCTCGCCTTCTACTTGTTTTAGCTATTTAGCTTTTTTTCTAAATAAGATGTAAGATTTGGTTAAAATAAAAACCTACATTATTTGAGATGGAACCCTTCAGTGTTCAAATGCTTTCGGGCACAAAAGTTAGAAAGACAACAACTTCCAAAGTACATTTTATTTTTCAGACTGTACTGGTTTGCAATCCAAGTAAAACTACGGCTAACACTAATAAAAGATATTCTGATAAAATAATATTCTGTATGTTTATCCATTAAAACAAATATGGAACCCTACATCACTGCATCTTACAAAATCTCCAAAAACTAAAGCTTGCAAAAGGCTTGGGACACAGTGTTTCACACTTGAACTCAAAAGACCTGCTCTGAATCTGCTTATCGTTCTGTGGCTGCAGAACAGAGTGGACAAATATAAAAAAAAACCTGCTGGCATGGATCCGCAGAAGTATACATCTAGTCAGTTTGTCATGTTTCTGTATCCTCTTGCAACATTTCCAGGACTTTCATGGTGTTTGGTTTGAGGACTGCTCTGTGATCCTTTCTATTTTTAATTTCTAGTATGTTTGGCCTCTCAGTCACCGTATTGAACATTTTAATGAAGTGCTCTCTTGAGAAGGTTTCCGACTTTGAAAGTCAGTGGGTGGTGATTTTCTGAAACAGAAATGGTTGCTAATATTGGTGTAGAGGAATGTGCTTTAAACTGGAGGCTTTCTAGTGATTTAATGAGTGGTGCTTTCAAAGCTAAACTGACAGTTCTTCCAAAAAGTGCAAGCTCTCCATCTTTGAGCAATTTTTCACTTGTTTTAGACCTTTTATTTCCTTACTACAGAACTAATTCTTTAGTTAAACAAACGTAGAATATTGGAAAGAAATTAGATTTTTTTTTTTCACAATTAGAGGAGATATATCTTTAGTGTTGCAGAGCTGTGATGTTTTTGGACAGAGCTTTGACAGGTCAAGCATTAAATGTATAGCTTCCTAAAAATATAGAATAGTTCTAAAAAAAATAAATCATGTTTTGTTCTCAATGAATTTTAAATAATTGTTTAATTATCAAAATTTGAGTGGTGGTTAGAAAAATAATTTGAATAAAGTTGTCATTTTACAGTAATAAATTGTGCATGGAGATCCCAAAGTATAAAAATCCACAAAACTGCAACTTTAAATAAATTGCATTATGTGAATTAATTTTATTTCATTATGTAATGGCCATGTGTTGCTTTGCTTCATATATTTTATCTGTCAAATTCACCAATCAAAGTGAGTGGGTAGATACAAACACCTGATTGGTTGCTTTGCCCAAGGCAAATAGAAAAGTGATTATTGCAAAGTTATTAAACATTTTCAGATTGAAGTGATGATATTTATCTCTCCAGAACTTTAGAAACTATTACTCCAGTATCACTTTTAAAAATCAACTTATCAAACACTAATGAGTAGACCAGATTTGCATTAGCCCCGCCCACTGATTTTCATGAAAAGATTGTCATGGAATCTTATATACCTTAATACTTTATTAAATACACTCATTTAATTCAATCATAATTTTGTAAATTTGTGACACTATCTACTCTACATAACTTTGCATGCAGTACTATATGCAATGGTTTGAATGAGAAAACTACTGAGGCACTTAATTTTTTGTATTTTCCTCTTGTTTGTGGGTTAATTTTCTTAAATTAAAAGTGTTGAATCGTTGTTGAATTTGTTTATTTAATGTGTTATTTCATTGAAGAACAAAAGGACATAATACTTCAGAAATGGATGTATTTTTGCAGTAGAGCAGATAATGCAGTAGTCCCATTTTTAACGTAAACAATAAAGTATTATTAGTTAAATACATAATAAAAATCCCAGTTTTGTACTTTTATTTTACACTCATAGCATCCTGATTAAATAGCTTTTTTTGAGCAAAAACCTACCCACAGTAAAATGCTGTAAATATATAACAATGCAATTACTGTAATACATCATACAATGTAAGCACAAGAGCAAAGAAATGCAGGACTTGAATCAGCTGAGCAGATGCTTTTTCCCCAGAAACTGCACTTTTCTGTCGAAGGCTGTGGAGCGGATGGGTGAATTGACTTCATAGAAAGGATTCATAGCAAACTGGGGAGAAAAAACAAAATGACATTCGCAGTCACCGGCTACTTTACACCTGTCCAACTCCCCAATGAGGAAAAAATAAGTGAGCACTACAGAGAAACCTGATTAATTCATCTGTTTACCTTGATGTAAAGCTCATAGACGTCGTTGAAGAAGTTCTTGATTCCATCCTCCTGTCGGACGTCATGGAGCATGATGAATCTCATATGTACGAGCGAACCGTTAAGAAAAATAAATATTTCTGATGCCTTGATTGTACACATGAAATACTTTTATTAAATTATTTGTCAATTTAAGAGTGAGGATATGTCCAGCGGTGACGAAGGCAGAGACAAACCACTCGTTGAACTTGTCGACAGTTTTGAGGAACATGCTGTTATTGACCCACATGTTCTCATCCACCAGATCCAGAGCAGCGTGAGCGATGAACTGATTCAGGTGTCTGTGGTCATCCTGAAACACACAGCAGCATCACATTCACTGCAACATTTCTGGCTGTGTACAGTGTGTGCTGGGATACTCTCCAGCTGACCCCTGAGAACCTGCAGAGGAAGTATACGTTTAAACTAACTGTGAAGTGAATTTTGCCTTCACCTGCATGTGAATATTTTACCATTATCTGATGGTGCAAAACCATATATTCTGTTTTTTCATTGTGAACAAGAACATCTTTTAAGATTTGGACACAAACCTTGGACTCTGTTTTCCCAGGAGGCAGAAATTCCATCTCAAACACCGGGTTATCATGATGACCCACCACCACAAAATAGAAGCTCCCTGACATCACGAGAAGCGTATTTTCAGCTGCAGAAAGGAGAGGTGTGTGAAGATATTGTTCAAAATGGATAAAAACTTTAAAAATAATTATTCAATACAAACAATAGAGATAAAAAATGCAGTACTTCAATACCTCAAACTGCATCTTTATTACATATAGCTTAAGTAGTTTGATTTTGTACATTAAGATAGATTCGTATTTATTATAATCATAATGTCAATTATAAAAACGGAGCATTCACCAATATTCTATAAAGCGACAGTATCAGCTATGATTTATTCATTTGAAATTATTGTATTAGTACTTTCATACATAAAAACATAACTTGGTCCTATTCTTTCTATAGTAAACATTTGTCCAGAGAGTCTTACCAGAGCGAATAAAACCTCTTTGTAGAATCCACACTTTATAGTCGCAAAGCTTGTTGATATAACAGTAATTTCATGCATACAAAAATAGGGAAAATAGCTAGATCTTAACAAAACTGCAGCTGATTTGGATTTTACGCGAATGCGTAAAGTTCCGTTTCCGGTGAGCTGACGCAGCCAATCAAACAGCCAATCAGAGCGCCCGATTTTAAACGTCATAATAACGAACCTGGAAGCAAAACACTTCACTCGGTTAAGTTTTAAAGCAGCAGCGGCGCGAGTTGCCATGGAGCCTTATTGTCATTTAATCGTTTCTTTTGTATTTTAACGATAATTTAAGAATTTAAGATAATTATGTCAGCGGGTAAAGATGACGGTTTGTCATCGGATGAGATGCGCCAGAAGCTCTATCAAACCTTTAAGAGCCGCGGGCTCCTCGACACTCTCAAGGTGATAACGCGAGATTATAATAATATATTAAATAAAACAACTGCATTAAGGAACTTAACGAAAATGCAAACATTAGTAGACTAGAATCTTTTAAAACCAGTGGTGTTGAAAAATCTCCACTCGATTTTCTCTTGTTTATATTTCTATTGTGTCCAAAACATTTAGAGAACAATATCTAAAAATCATCGCTGTGTACAACAGCCCTTTAAAGTTTAACGTGAGTAAAATGACCGATACATTGATAAAAAAATGACTGATAAAACTTAAAGCAACTGCTAAGAAGTTTTTCTGAAGTCATTTTTGTATTTAAGTATGAAACCTATAATTTTATTCAGATATACTGACTTAAATATATATCTATTAAAGTATACTTAAAGTACAGAAGTGAAAAGTTATAAAGAAGAGTGTGGTGCATTTTTTTTATATTATTATTATTTTAAACCATTTGATCAACGTTTTGGGGATTTGTAATTATTTACAATAGTCATACACAATGTACAGTTTTTTATTTGCGTACTGTTAGCATACCCTGACGCTTCAAACTAGTTTATTTGTTAAAATATCTTAGTTATAAACTAAGTTATATCTTAGTTCTGTTTGTGTTCCTGTGCTTTGTTTCCAGACACAGTTGAGGAATCAGCTGCTCCAGGAGCTGCAGCAGCCGGGGCTGCAGCCAGACTCCACTCAGTCTCCCTCCTCGAGGGTTAAACACCCATCAGTGTTTGTGACCATGTGTAACAGTGTGGTGGCAGATCACTTGCGCTGCTACGGCTACGAGTATACTCTCTCTGTCTTCTATCCTGAGTGCGGACTCACCAAAGACAAGGTGACTCCACTTGATATCGTTTTAAAATATCTAAGGTTTACTAAAGGGCAGAAGAAGGGAAAGGGATTACAGAGAAAATGCATTTTATTTTATATAAGGTAACATAGAGGATCATAGACATTAAGGATCGTAGATGCAGCAGTCAGCCAAGAAAAACACACAATGTGAGAGATTCCTGTTGGTGATTTTTTGTTTTTATCTCAAGGTGTTATCCTCTGGTGATGTCCTGCGGCTCATGAAAATCAGCCCTCACAGCGCTCTCCACAAATCTCTGGTAACGTCATACATGCTCACGTGTGAACCGCATGTAATCGTCATAAAGTTAATGTATTTTCATTCTTTCACACATAAAGCAGGAGTCAACCATGCAGAAGGGAAAGACAGGTGAGTTACGACACAACTGCTGTCTGTTATATATAAGGAAAGGAAATCTAGGCAATGCAGATAAAGTGAGAAGAATGATAGTTCCTCGTATGATTAGGATGAGAGCAAGCAGCCAACAGCCAACTTGCTTCCAGAAGTCTCTTTGCTAGTCTCTGTGCTGTGTATTTTTTCCATAAGTATAAATGTTATTTTACCAGCAAGGTTTCTAAAGTTCTTTTTCTGGTTGTGTGATTCAGGGTTTTTGCTGAGGCTCTTGACGGAGCTCACTGATCCGCATGTTTACAGAGAAAGTTGTGATAGTTCCACCCAAACCTCCTCCATATCTGCCCACAAGAAATCCCTCGGTGGGTCAAGACTTGAGTGTTGGGTTTGTTATGGAAATTTAGCACATTTTTATCTTGATTCACTTAGTAAGGGTCCATATGTTGGTCTACCTGGAGGAGACCCACGCAAGGGTTTTCATGTTTATATTCCCGCTGTGCTGCAGTGGAGAAGATGCAGCTGATCGATGAAGAGTATGCAGAGCTTCGTCAGCGTGGAGACCGATGGGGTTCGGTCGAGACCAAACTCTCTGAATACAGGAGAGAGATCCAGGAGCAGGCTCAGCTCGAGCTCAACGCTAAGGTCTGTAGCCGGTTAACATGAACATTTACTGCTGATTTCATTTAAAATTTTAAAGTTTAAAATGTTCTTCAACACAACGTTTCCTTTCTTTACTCCTCTTCCCGCAGCTGCAGCACTTCATGGAGGTGGAGGTGGAGAAAGTGAAGCGGGAAGAACGAGAGAAGACCAAGAAAGAGATGCTGGAGCTGAGACGAGAACTGGAGAGGAACCATCAGCTGAAATCTGAAGCTCTGATCAGTCGAGAGAAGAACGCCATCGAGAGGCTGCAGAAGCAGCAGGAGGTGCCACTTTCATCTCCCGTAGCTGCTATTCATTATGGGTCTTCATCATTCCTCACTGAAGACATGTATCTGCTCCAGATCGAGGAGAAGGAGATTTACTCTCAGAGACAAGCTGTGCTGAAGGAAATCGAGTCTGTGCGGAGCCGAGAAAACGAACTCAAGCTTCGAACGGAGGCTTTCACCAAGTGAGTTCATCCAATTTCTTACATAAAGTTTTTTAAACGATACAGTTGGTGTTGTGTGCTATCTCCCAGGAACATTCAGATTTAGCAGTTGTTTAAGCAACGAAAAATAAACAAAAAAATGGCTTAAGATAATGAAACTGATGATGAGACTTTTTAGACATTTATCAGACTTTCTGCTTAAATCAAAGCGGGTTTTATTTTTTAGGAACTGTGCTCTGCAGGAGGAGAAGCAGAAGGTGATGGAGGATCTCCTACGGAGGAGAGAAACTGCTGTGAAAAGCTCGGAGGATTCATTTGAGCAGCGGCTGAAGAGTGAATTACTCAAGTAAAGCTGATCGTTAAATTGCTTGGGATTCGTTCACAGTGTAAAAAAAGGAGGCATGTCTGGGGAGGGGAGGGGGGGTGTTGATGCATGCAGAGGTTATTGCTTGTTTCTCCATACTGCTCCTCACTTCGTTTCCTGTCTGCTTTATGATTTGATTTGGAAAACAACTTTTCTGTGTTTTATTAATAAAACATTCAAATATGTCATGACCTCAAACTCTTGAATTTCGAGTAAAACTTGTATAAATAATATTTAATTATAGAACTGTGTTTGTTGTAGATTTCAGCTGGATCTGAAGGAGGACTACACCAGGAGGACAGAGAAACTCACTGAAGACGAGAGAAAGATAAATGGTAGAGTATTAAAATAACATTCACCGATTTAATCACCTGTGATTCACAGAGACAAATAAAATCTTTTTATCTCATTTCCAGAGGAAACAGTTCGACTACAGAAGGAAGTGGCCGTGATTGAAGCAAAGGGTGACGAGCACGCAAAACTCCTCGCGGAAACTAAACGACTGACGGTAAAATAGAATACAATACTTAACATTAACAAGCAAAACTCTGAATCACAATAATAAACACTCAAGCCTTAACAAATAACCCATTCTAAAATATCACCTAAAACTTGTTTACTCTGACAGTTCTTTCCAGATTCACTCAAACAGATTCTTTCCAACCAATGGAAGCTGGATTTGTTTTTAAATGTGGTTGAAAAGCTCCAAAGAGTTGAAGGCCACAGGGATGTCCTCCAAATACTTTCTTCATGTTGATTCCTCTGTGCTGTGGTTCCAGATGGAGCTGGAATCTCTGCGCTCACAGTTGTCGCTCCTGAACCAGCAGAAGGAGCTTCTGCAAGAGGAGCTGAAGCTCACGAGCGACTATCCTGAGCTGAAGAAGCAAACCCTGGAGATGAACACACAGATCAGAGTTCTGAAGCACCAGCTGGAGGACAACCGGGAGCAAATCCAGCATCTCCAACAGGGTGAGGCTCACAGGGTCCTGCTGGAGAACTATGTAATGGTTCATCATAGATCCTCAGCAATGGCGTTTTTCCCCTTAGAGCTGCTTTTACCATCAAAGGAGCATCTTCAGCTTCAGGCTGAGCTGCGACGAATCGAAAGCGAACGAAAACATGAGCGAGAAGAGTTTGAGACGCAGAGGAACATCCTCCACTCGCAGCTTCAACAAGAGGTCTCACCTTCAGACCACAGGAGTAGTTCACTATGTTTGTATGTGCTCTTATAATGCTCTCAAACCTTCTGCAGGTGCAGCAGACTGCGCTGATGAAAGCTCAGCTGATGGAGTGTGAGGAACGAAACGCACGCATGAAAACTCACAGCGCAGAGCTCAAACTGCAGCTCCAGCAGACCGAGCAAGGTCTGATGCACCATCGTTCCTTACAACAGGGGTCTCCAGCAGACCACCTGGTCATCCGCCATGTGTGAGCTGCTTTCAGAGTAAACTATTACATAGATGCTGAGCTAAACTCTCAATTAACTTTTACTTGAGTGTCAGGAAAAGAATATTTACCAGATCCACGCACTGTCACTCAGTAACCATCTCCAGATCTAATCCCCAGTCCGTCCCAGGTCCTTTTCACATCACTGTAGGTTTACGCTGTCAATGATGGAGTCGCTCACTTTCAAAGTAGCTGGCAGGTGTAAAGTTGGAGACCCCTGGCCTCTTGTAGGCTTGTTGCTAACCAGCTTATTTCAGACAATAATGAGCATCTTTCAGTCCTCTTCCTTGTTTTATCATGCAGCGTTTGCTTCATGTACAGAACACATCTGAAGACGATTCAGATTGTTTCTAACTTGTATTAACAAATTTGTACATGTGACTGCAGGGGTTCAGTCTTATTTTTTTTTCATGCAGTAAAACAATTCAGTTAGCTCATTTAAGGAACACTAAGTACGTTTTTCAATTTCATCTAAAATCTCATTTGAAAAGTTTTGATTGCTTTAGTAAATCACAGTGAAGCTAATTCATTCATGGATCCCCATTGAAGATTAGTGTAGTAGACCATGCTATGAATCTAGGTTTATGTAAATTGAAATGTGTATATAAAGTTAATACGATTTAACATGAATTTAACATGTGTGTATGTCGTGTGTATGGAATGAATCTAGATGTTAAATACTAGAGCTGTAGCTAGTCAACGTCTTGCTCCCTTTTTTTTCCCTACATCAAAACTAACGTTCTTTTAAACATTTAAACATCATAAGTGCTGTATTTACACATGTTTGCTTCTACAGAAAAAAAAGTGTAATTTAGTACGATGGTACTTCTATATATTTTCGCGGAAAAATACCGCTAGCTGCGAAGCTAATGATTTCAATGTGGAACGCCATAGACGTATGCTAAAAATATTAGCATAACTTGAAAGCGCAATAAAAGTTCTTAATACGTAAACTAATGCCTTTTATTCTCTTATAATAATTAGGAGATGTTCGTTTAAAAATGTCTAGGGTTTAAGAGAGTTTGAACGTCTTGAAAAGATCTCTTTCCTTTTTTCCTCCGTTTGACCGAAAGTTATTAACATGCCAGAGTTAAAAAAAAAGGAATGGATGCATTTAGTTTGTTCTTAATTTCCATATCAAATGATGTGTGATGCATCTAGTTCCTGGCCTTTATTTTTAAACGTGATGTCTAATGGTGAATTATTAAAATTTAGTGTTGATTTAAAGTTGAACTCCTGCAGTCACGTGAACTGTCTGATGGAACTGTGTGATCTTTTCAGGATGTGAAGGCCTTTTGTAAGCACGTTATAGATCTTAAACCTTAAGTGTGCAGTTCTTTCATTCAGGGTTCTCACAGCTAAGCTTTTAGTGTCTAGTGGCTGTTACTTAGCAATCATTTTAAAGAGATTTTAAGTACAACATTTAACATTTTAATATACAGAATTATATTCCTTACTTAAGTCTCATAGTATAGAAATCCTTAGTTCTACATACACCCTCCTGTATGTGAGCTAGCGCCGTAAGAACCCTGGACTGTTGTTAGCAGTAGTCTGGGACTTTGGTTTCATCTTTCTCTCCATCTCTCCGGTGTTTCTTTTTTTTCTCTGTGGCTTCAGCTCTAGAGAACGAGATCCTTAAATCCTCTGTTCTCTCGCTCCTCCCTGAGCAACGGAACCCTCCAGACCTTCACCCCACTCCTCCTCTCATTAACCCCAGAGCTGCTGTGTCTGACTCAGGGCCGTCGCTCAGGGGTCCTAACGGGGCTGTCCTTCTCCCTGTAACTCCTGGAGGACACTCGGAGCTGGTGAATGGAGCCCTGTCCAGGATTCGAGATCTGGAGGAGGAGGCTGAGCGGCTGGAGGAAGCTTACAGGAGACACCAAAGGAAAAACTTTCACAGGGAGATCGCTCAGATTGAGTCTGGAATTGATCACGCGCTCCCCAGGAGGAGCTTTAACTTCATCAGAGGAGCAGCATCTCAGCACAGAGCTCTTACATCTGCCGGAGGACGGGTGGGAAATGAGCGATACCAGGATTTGAGCAGATCTCCACCCAGAGAAAAATCTCCAGGACGAATGCTTTCTCCTCCAGCCAGACGTCTGTCTTCCACACCACGGTCTGCATCCAAGAGCAAACACAGAGAAGGGGAGGCTCCAGAGAAGCAGAACAGCAGTGAAGGTAATGCGGCTGAATGTTCATTATATATAATTCAAAATTTTAAGACTTGCATTGCTATAAAATGGATTAAAGTAGACTTTATTGAGCCATAAGTTCATGTTTGGCCTCAAACTCCTGAAACTTTAAAGCTGCTGTGAGATCTTTCATAGTGTAAATGTAGAATTATAGACTCATCCTTGTTTCAGATCACCGGAGGCTGTGCTTGGACCCTGATCCTGAGTTTTCAGAAAGACTTGTTTCACCGATTCCTGATTCAGCGATGATCTCCTCCATCAGTCTTCCCAGCAGCCCCACCATGAAGAGCACCACTCGACACAGCCGCAGGTGCCCGAGTTAAACCCCTGACTGATCACTTCTGTTCATTAATCTCTTGATTAATTTAACAATACAATTATTTTAATTCATCAATAAATTACAATAATATACTATTACATTAATTTAATTAAAACATATTTTTTATTATAATATATGAAGAATAATAAGTGAATACTTTTGTTTTGATTGTTTTTAGTCCACCCAAGCTTGAGGAAATCATCATCTCTGGTTCTTCTCAGGAATCATCTCCTCAGCCGGAGAAAATCACTCTTCATGATCTCACACACGCTGAACAGAGTACGAATGATTTCCATCCGGTTTAGGTTTTTTAAAAGTTGTCAGTAATGTTTCTCTCAAGCTCTGGATCATTGAGGAAAGGTTCAAATGATTCAAATTAAGGAGCGATTTATGGCTTTTCTTTTTTCATATGGACTTGAGACAGAATTGTTAAAGCTGATGAGAAAAGATACCTGTGTTTCACAAAGCGATTTCAAGAAATGTAGAGAGAAGCTTTATCAAGACGTTTAAAGAGACCAACACAGAGGAGAGTGAGATGAGCAGAGGCACCAAGAAAACTACTGAGAGGTTTTTTTGTGACATTTTTGTTAAAGAGTCGTCTGTGTTCAGTTGTGTCTGCAGATGAGGAGTGTTTCCTCCATAAACTCCAGGAGACACACTCTGATCACCATCAGGAGATACTCACAGATCCTCTTCAGGGTGAGCTCAAGCGCTCCGCATCTTCTTCCTCTTCAGATTCTGAAATCGCTCAATAGTAGCGTTTGCTTTTTTGCAGATGTTAAAGCAGCAGCAGCAGATGAAGTCCAGCTAAAGGAGGAAGAGGAGCTGGAGGAGAAAAGCAGATCGGAGGAAGAAAAGGACCGTGTCCAGCTGGAGCTGGTAAGATCATCATTACACTAACAGCTTTGTCAGGATGCATGCTGGGAAAAAAACGATTTGCTTGATTTTTCAGCTGTGAGATCCAAATTTTTTGTTGCTAGCAATGTATAGACTGATGGACAAGCTGTTCTTCCATCGCTTAAGACATTTAAACGTGTCGTAAACCAAAAACACATATCTGTAAGTTTTGCTGCCGTCATTTGTGATTCATGAACTGATATAATATTCATTTAATTTCACTCAATTATTCTCTTAGTGCCCATTTTACTCTGTATAGAAGTTACCAGCATTTTGTAGAATGTCTAGTTGGTAAGAAAATCTACTGGCAAGTCTGTTTTATTCTGAATTAATTTCATCAGGAGGATCAGTATGAATGTGCAGCATCAGAGCAGCAGGTCGATGCAGAGCGTCATGTGACTGAATCGGCTTCAGCGATTGGTCAAGAAGCAGACGACGTAGATCCTCTGCAGAAATACATGCAGATGTTGGAGGAGGACAAACAGCAGCAGCAGGTACACAATGCATGTAAACGTTTAGTACCTTTTATTTTTTTTTATTGCAGTATTTTTAGGTTGTTATATAGTTGTATTTTTGTTCGATGTTTAGGCAAAATGTTTTATTTTATGTTGAATAGAGGTGATGTCACTTTCCCACCGGCCACACCCCCTTCACTGAGACTGGCAAGTGGCAAGTGGGCTGTGTTTATTAGGGAAAAGAGCTAAAGTATTAGCATTTTTTTTTTTTCGTTTTTTATTCGTTTTTGCATCAGTTTTCATTTTTTAATTTGGTGATGACCAAATGTTTGTATTATTAAAGAAGGATATTCCCTTTGAGTAAACAATCTCAATTTGAGTTTTTATTTAATTGAATTTTTCATTAACTTTTGATTGATTTCTGATTTATCAGAGCCCAAAAAAAGAAGCATCAGAGAGTCCGAGTCACATGAACGTTCTGTCTGAGAGAAACGAGCACAGGTCAGTCGAGACGGTTCATGCTTATAAAGACAGATAAATTCCCTTATGGGAATACATTTAAATAAACTGATGTCACGTTATTAAATTTTAAATGAATATTAATCAAATGAATGGTATTTTTTGGAATGAAGTAAATAAAATAAAAAAAATTCCTGAATATTCTGTGTGTTTTCAGTGTTGGAGAGATTTCTCATGAAGAGGTGGATGATGATTTCTGGTGAAAAATCAACTCGACCAAAAAATGAGCAGGTTTTTATCATGTGCTTATTTTGCATTAGAAATGTTTTAATAAAGTTGTCATTGTTTGCCGTTAAAAGAGTTAAACGTTCTGAATTTGTCGTGCATTTAGATAATAATTGTCTTTCTATTTGTGATTAAAATAGGAATTAAGAAATAACATTCTAAATATTTTAACAATACATAGTTTCACCAGATGCTGTCATGATCATCTTAGCTTTTTAGTCATTTCTTTGCAAATAAATTAATTATAAATTTGAACTCAAATGAAAGAAAAGTGTTTTTACATTTGAAATAAACCCGAGTGGTCTGGATAATAACTCGATAATAAAGACTGTTAAAAAAAGCACAGCAAAAACCATAAAGTAGGAAATTTATTTGATTTTTGTATAAAACATACACATTTGTTTCAAACTGAAGTAAGAAAGGCTTGGGGGAATTTTCACAGCTGCTTTTATATCAGTAAAATGCAAATACTAACAGTGAAAAAAACACAAATGATGAAATTCACTCAAACATTCCAGTAATGCTTTTACACATCACAAAATTTAGCAACATTGAGAAAAATGCTAACCAAAAAAAACAACAACATTTTTTTATTAAAGTTTTCTTTCTACAATATGACTAATGAACTACATCTAAAAAAATATTATACACAATCCATAAATGCGAATTATGTTGAGAGTAATAAAAATTCCGGCAAATTCTGCCTACAACCTGTCAATACAAATGACCATCATTTTTACCAAACACAGTAGTTCATTTGAGAACCTTAAAGGAACAAAATCAGTCTTTATTTACACATTATTGCTTTTTAAAAAATTGGGGGCTTGGATCATTGTTCAATGAAGATGTTAGAAACAAAAGAGGTTTGCAACGGAAAAATATCAAAGTAAACTTTAAAGATTTAGCAAAATTAATGTTTAATTCTTTTTGAGTCTGATACAAGAGAAAACGAAAGGATAGTAAAACTAGTTTTAGCAACAATTTTTTTTTAAGCTTTTCAAAACTACTTAGTGATTTTAGTCGTCAGTAGAGTTCACAACGGTTTTAGAAAAAAAAAGAACAAAAAGAAAAGTTTTCTCACCTTAAGTCAATGCCAAAAATAGTTTTGGTTTGTTAAAAAGTGTGAAATTAAATCACAATTTTAAAATGGGACTTAAAAAGTGATTATTTTATGTTTAATTATATTTTACGTTGTTTTTGGAAAATATTTTCATATTTAAAATAAATATTTTATTTTCTGAAAAAGTATTTTCAGAGAATAAAAAGGTAAGAAGTTTAGGTCAGAAACTACATGAAGATCTGTTTTCAATAGTGCAATATTTTACTCTCCACCAGACGTCGCTGGTTCACAAAGGGCGCAAAAGAGCAGAAATGTATTTTTCATCTGCTGCAACTCAAATCTTTCTTGAGCTCTCTCCTCAAGAGAACAAAAGGAGAATGTGTATGACTTCCCTAGCTTCCCTGAAGAGAAATGAGCAGAATAAGAAACTCTGTAGACAGATGTGGTTTGTACAAGATTGACGTTTTTGTTCTGATTGTGACTAGTACAAGTACTTAACTGAGCAATTTCAAATGTTCCACTAATGGCATCATACCAATACTCACAGGCAATGCCACGTTGAGGACGATAAGTCTTTTTGTTAAGTCTATTAATTAACGATCAATCGAAAGAATCAATTGGGGAAGAGTCAAAACTTTGTAAGCTTCCAACATTCGACACAAGAACCCATTCGCCTATTTCACTTGTTTCTGGATCGACTTGCCGGCCTAAAAATGGAATCTACAAATTCTTGCAAAATCTTTGTATTTCACTGCTGATTTTTGTATTTATTTATTTATTTTTTCACTGTGAGACTTTAATTTCAAATTGGTAGAAAGTTTTTGAAATGCATTAAACTGTTCTGACTTTATCAAGAACAACTTTTTAGCTCTTAATCTGTTTTCAAAATTGTTATTTGTTGTTGGACAAAAAAAAGTTTTGTTTTACTAGGATTGACCTGGGTTTATTCATTGAAATTCTTGAGACACAACATCCTGAGTTCAGGTTGTATGAAAGTACTAACCCTCCCAGAATACAGTGAACAAATCACATGATGCTTGTAAGTTTTCAAACAAAAAAAAGAGACAGAAGATGAGATTTAGTGCATGAGCAACACATGGAAATATTGCAGACAATGTAGAAGCAGGATACACTAGTAAACGGGTTAGTTGGCATCACCTTTCGGCGCTAGTTTCTCTACATGAACAGCTGCCTGGTAAAGCAGTGGTAGTTAGCAGTCCGGTGCCTTCATTAGAGCTAGTGAGCTTCTTGTTCCTCCCCACTAGCAGCGCTTCAACTGTTCGGTTAATTGATGCTGTGAGTTTTCCGTTGAACGCAGAGTTCGCAGCACTAGTGTTTTGACGATCTGTGTGATGCTAATTTCTTATGTTCACTCTGGCTTTTTAAACTAACATGAGCATTAGCCTCGGAGGTGCATTGGGTTTTGTCACGAGGAAGTGTTCGCAACACTACTTGAAGGATTAACTGTGCTCAGTTAGCATCTTGTTTTCACGAGTTTTGTTTCTATTTTTTTTCTGAGAACTCTGTTTAGCAGTGGTTTCTCTGCAAAAAGATGGATATCGTTGCAGGTTAGCTCTGGTTTAGCATCGGTTTCTCTTGGACCGCATCACATGGATTGGTTTGTAGTTTTTCTTTTCCAGGACTCCCGTTTAGCAGTGGTTTCTTTTCAAAATGGCAGAGCTATGGTTGTGCATTGGTTTCTCTTTAAGATGTTGGCATTTGCAGTGCTACGCAGGTCATGTTCTGCTTTCTCTCTTGTTTCAATCATTACCAGGACTCTGGTTTAGCAAAAATATTTATAGCTCTTGTTTAGCATCCAATTTCTCTTGCTAGCATGAAGGGGTTTCCAGTTTTTCTTTTCAAGGATTCCGATTTAGCAGTGGTTTCTTTTCACAGTTATTTTCTTTGGACTAACATGATTTGTATCTGTCCTCTCTCAGTGTAGCACTCAGTCTCTCAATGGTTTCTCTTTGAGATGGAGTGCTATGTATGTTTAGCATTGGTTTGTTTCAGCTAGCATGAACTAGTTCTCGTTTCTATTTTATCACGACTCGGGTCAAGTTTCTCTTAAAGGGAGACGTAAGGTCAGGCAGTGGTTTCTCTTCTCTAAACCGGTATTTTAGCACCTGTTTGGGTCTGATTTTCCTTGCTTTCAGAGCTGAGGCATTATTTGAAGGGCTAGGCAAGGTTTTTCTTGTTGCAGTGGCTGCTCGTGCATGGTTAGCTTCTGTTTTTCATGGCTAGCATGAGTTGAGGCAGTGTTTGGCGCGTGACTGCAGCTGGTGAAGCTCACGCTCCTCCTGCAGCTTGACGTCCTGATACGCTAGCGACAGGCTAAAATCCTTGAGGTAGGCCCAGTTCGCTGAGAGGATCATCAGGAAGTGAATCTGCAAGAGAAGCCAGCCACGCCCAGTCAACAGAATGACAACGAAACAGATATAAAAACAGAGTTAAAGCTGCAGTCCCCCTCTACCGCCACCTACTGCCAAAATCTGGTATTACAGCTCTATGTGCAACATCGGAATAAGCTGAATTAAATGCAAAGTAGAACTTTATTAATTAATGTTCACTAAACTTTATTATTGAAGTGGGTGACATTCTGCAGAATCAACCTTTTAGAGCTGTCTACCAGTGTTTTTTGATCGTTTCGTCATCAGTGACATGCATGAAGTTATATTTAGTCGTAATGCATGTTTTTCTAATTCTATATAAATTTTGGGCTAAATAAGTCATAGATCCGCCCACCATCCAATCAGAGTAAATGCAAATGCTTCCGAATTCCATATAGATCGACTCTGAACGCCAGGCTGGGTTTGTTCAGAATAGGGCGTGGCAGCAGCAGCATGGCGGTGTGCGGAACGGGCTAATAAAATAAAATGTCATGCACAAATGAAAATTTTAGGCACTTTCACCTAAATGAACACTTTAAGCTGTGCTCAGATTCAGTTACTTAAAGCAGAACATAGCCGAGCTTCAATTTCAGATCCTCTCATTCCCTGCCTCTTTGCCCACTTTTTACTTGTACATCTTGAACCTGTGGAAGTCAACGCTTTTAATTTAGGCACATGTACAGCTACTGTCAAAAAGTTTATTCTGAGCTCACTACTGTGAATCTGAAGAACTTAAGTCGGTTGGAAAAAGACTGTGTTTGACGATGAATCTTGTGGACTGCAGCTTTAAACAATGAAAGTCAAACAAAGCGGTGTTAAAACAATGCAGTTAGTGCAAAGATAAATAGAGTTAAAATAATCCAGTGTGAAAAGAGCAGAATTAAACACAAATGACACGACAGACATTTTATCAGGAGGGTGAAAGTGAACCTCTTCCAAAAGGAAATGAATCGACCAATCACAGACCTGAAAAGTCATGCTCATTTACATAAATAATGTTCTGTAGTAAAACACACTTTTGCTGAAAGACAAACATTAAGAGACTTTTACTAGATGCTTGAGATCAGAGTTAGTTTGAAATAAAAGAGAAATAAAATAAAAAATAAGCTTGTTCATTAAACCAGTTTAAGACAATACTTTAATAATGCAAGCTGATATTAATAAAAAATGAATGAATACATTTTTAAATTGGTTTATAAAATGTAAATAAGTTTTGAGTTCCCAGAAAGTATTTGCGATTTGAATAAATGTATATCTATTTTTCTAGAATGAACTAAAATGAATTTATATTTAGTTTCCTGATGTGAGACGGTGCATTGTTACATTAGATAAAGAAACTAAATGAAAGTTTAATTTGTAAAAACAATTATCAGAATATAAACAATAAAAACATAGAGAAATCGCACTCTCTTCGATACTGATGAGTTCAGCTCAAATCAAGAAGGAATCTTTCTGTCAGAATACTTTTCTTTATTAATAGAAATGCAGACAGTTTCATGATGCACTTTGACACAATAATAACACATGACCGATCTGTCCATGGGTTCTGATCTCTACATTAATTCAACTGTTCTCTATTTAAGTGCTTAGTGTTAGTTTTTCCACCATGAAAGTGAAATGTCTTGTAAAACAAGTTGAGAGGCGGGTTAGTTGAGAGGCTACTCTGTCTTTAACACGTCACAGAGATTTAAAAAAAAAAAAAAAAACGTAATTCTTCATAATACTGCTGCAAACCGATGAAAAGAAACGATCACAATAACACTGAAGGGACCTCATGAAACATTGGCACAAGACTCTGAAAGAAAGATTTTCTGCATTTAAAGAGGTCATGAACTGAGAAAGAACGACGCAGTTCCTTGTGAAAGTGCCCAGCTATACAGCAGAAAAGCTGCGTAATGCCCTTCATTACCCCTGTGCTGTCTCTTCTCACCAGCGCTCCCAGGGGCCGTCAGAACATGTGTCTCCCAAACACTTCTAGCCACACAGTGGAGCTGCTAAACTTTGAGCTTGAAATAATATAGAAGAAGACCATTAACCTCAGTCATATAAAAGCCACAATCTCATATTTTCCTGGCAAACAAACCGTGGATAGCAGCGGCAGCAGCAGCTCTAGTACCATTGAAGTTGTTTTGAAGCATTTTTCAAGAGCCACATGCCCCGCTTTTAATCCTGAGCATGCTACGCAAAGCTAGCAAGACGAACAAGACTCAAAGTATTTAAAACGACAATTTTATAATGAGAGCCTATTTTTATTAGTGGGCCTCAACGAACAGAACGAATTAAAAAGCAGTTCATGACCTTTTTAAAGCAGAAGTAAACATCACATTCATTTTCTCTTAATAGTTTAATGGTTAAAATGACCTTTAAATGACCTCTGACCTTTAATTTAAATCTCAAAACTTTGACACAAAACACTTCTTCAAAGATGTAAACAAAAAGATGTTTGTGACATCACTAATGGCAATACTGTAACATGATCTGGATTACGGCATATGAGAAAATGCAAGCTCGCTGTGATTTTTTCACATTTCTGCTTTAAAAATTAGAGTCTGAAAGAGGTTTCTGATAAGAAGTTGTGTCAAATGTGTAATTTTAATAAATGTATTTGAATGAAAGCTGGACGATGAAAATGATGCCCAATTAACACTAAATTACCTAAACGCTAGCTATGGCTGATGTCGCTATAGCCAATGCTACCTGTGCTCTTAGCTGTAGCCGACGCTAGCTGTGCTATTGTTGGCTGTGCTGATGCTAACTGTAGCTGATGTTAGCTGTGCGGATGCAGGCTTTAGCTGATGCAGGGTTTTTGCAGATCTCAGAATGTCAAATTTAAAACTTATATCATGCTTATGTTTATCTAAAAACTTGGGGACGGAGAATTTATTTACATTTTAGATTGTTTGACACTGCGGAAACCCTGTGATGTGTGCTGTGCTGATGCTAGCTGTAGCAGACGTAGCTTTGATCATGTATTTGTCATTATGTGTAGTTACCTTTTGTAAAGCAAAACCAGGTGTTTCAGTTTAACTGTCAAAACTCAAATTGTACAGCCATTTAAATGTTGTTTTATCTTATATTTTGGGGGAAAAAATGAAGTCTTCCTATAGAAGTTTTAGAAACTTTAGAGAAACTGAATGTGAAGTACCTCAAACGGGAAAACCGTGCATCTGTTCAACCCCCCGGGTGAGTTTAACACTTTAAATGGTTTAAATTAAACACGATTAGTGGTTTTAGGAATAAAAGAAAAGCCACACAATCTTTTACAGCTATAAACCTGTGTCATATCTCTGTGTACAGTCCCATATTTACACATAACAAGCCAAAAGCACAGGAAGTTTTTCCTCTGATCATTTTAGTCCAAAGCAACCTTTTAAAATTTTGTGCAGCAATCCTCACGACTCTTAAACTTCAACACTGCAAAGTTATAGGTGGTAGCCATCATGTAGATGAGCTGGTGGAAGAGAAAGGGGTTTATGCATCTGTGTCTTAAAATGCACAAATAATAAAAAAAAAAACCCTCATAAACATAACATGTATGTAGCAGTAATACCGTAATATCAATGTGTGCAATACAAGAGTCATAAAATACATTTTAATTGTTTAATAACATTCAGGAAATATAACCATAATTAACAAACACTAATTTTATATCAAATAAATTCACAATAAATATTAAACGGAATAAAAAAAAGAAAAAATATTATGCATACACTTTTATGTGAAAAATATGTAAAATAAAAGTTAATTTGCAAAACAAATCTGTGTTTTCAACAAATAATTTATGTAATTTAACAAATAACAATGAGTCATTAATTGTGAAACATTAATCTATTAACATGTCCTTCCTCAAGCTTTCCCCAAGAAAACCGTTGTACCCCACAATTCGCCAAACGTGAGCTGACACCAGCTGAACCCTGAGACCATAACTTGTACCAAGTGAGTAAAGAAAGGATGGCTATAAATAAAGAAACTTTAATAATTAGTGCATTTATTGATCTTGATTAAGCTCTGAAACAGAAGAGAATAAAATACGGCAGATTTCCATCACATTAAAGACTCGTGTTCTTACCAGAGCAACGACCGTAGCTCCAGCTCCTGCACAGGCCACGATGTACAGATGATACGACAGATAAAACTGAAACAGGACAGGAGTAATGAAAGAGAAGAAGATAAATAAAAGTGTTCCACACGTGTATTTAATATTGTGACCGATGCTTAAGAATGATGCTGTAAAATTGCAGGACTAAAAAGAAAGCTCAATATAAAAAAAAGACAAAAAAAATTCAATAATTTTACATAAATAAATACACTTTATATTTTCTTATAAAATCCCAGATTAAATAATAACATTTTTCACAAACGTGAATAGGAAAAAATATCTAAAATTGTTACAAAATTATAATATATTATACACATATATATAGGCAATGAATTTTATCCAGATTGTTGACCAAAAAAATTATATATATAATTATATATATAACAAATAACATTAAAAACAAAACTGTTACTTAATGTATTTTTTGGAGGGCTATTTAAAAAAATAGTTCTATTCGTACCTCACTGGAGTTACAGATGTCCGCCAGCGTTGAGCCGCAAGCTTTACCCGGTGTGGCATTCCAGGGAATAATTCCTGACAAAAACACAATTCGGGTTTGGAAACGTTTCCAAAGCGTTTAACAGAATAACGAAACACATTCCATCGTAAATAATGTTCGCCGTACCATACTGACGCACGTCCACGCAGATGCCGTCGATGCTGGTGAGGTTCTCCAGCGGCGATCGCATGGAGACACAGGTCGACCACATGTTATAGAAGACAAAGACGGGCACCGCGGAGAAACCGAAAACGCCCAGCCAGGCCACGGCGAGAATGTAGGTCAGGAAGATAAACTGAGGAGCAATAAACCATCAGGAGTAGATTATTGTTCTCCTCCCTCGCTTAACAGAACACGGTGTTATCATCTGAAACAACCGTGCCTCGACCCGAAGATGTGTTTTATTTGATTGATTTGGTAACTTCGTATCCTTAAATTAAAATATTGAGATGCATCGTTTATATCTCCTATTCCGTACCATGGCACTGATGCAGCGTCCGCAGAGCGTGCTCTTGAACTCTCCATGCATCTCCTTCATGGCGCTGGTGCTGTAGAAGCCCTCGGCCAGCAGAATGATCCCGTAGAGGAAGAAGAACGAGGCCAAGCCGTAGATCACATACTGCATCAGCTGAACTCTGTCCAATGCAAGAGAAAATCATAAAATGTCAGAATCAAAATGTACAATTTCACCAGTACAGGACAGCCAGGACTTTAATACGATTGTTATTCTTTCTAGAAGCCAGAATTGCTTGCCCCTTATTCTTTCATTAAACGTAAGCATAAACAAATAATCTTTCAAAAAAAAACAACAACATTTTTTAAGATCCATCAGCATTTGTTGTGAAACTAGGCATTTTTGATTATTTTCTAGCTGTTCTTTTTCTAACCAAATTTGATAAACTCCTTTGGCAGGTTTTGTGTTTTGATTTGCGAAGCATTTTACTACATTTGAGTTTTTTGCAAGTGTACAGATAAAATAAACAAGGTGCAAATAAAAAGAAACACCTTTACAGATATAGACACAAATTAGTAACTTATATTGCTGCAGTAGTAACCCCATACGCTCTAGTGGAACCCGCCACTGCTTCTACTGAGCTTCCACTCTCTAGAGTTTCTTGGGTCTCAAACTAAGAAAAATGAAGAGGAAGTACGTTTACTCACACGTCTGTGAGCGTGGCGTGGTCGGCGGTGATTCGGGAGAAGTGTGTTTCCAGGATGCCCATGGTTCCAGTCAGAGCCACGTGTCCACAGCCGCAAAACAGAGCCACCCCAGAGAAGCACAGGATGGTGGCTATCAGAGAAGCGTAGGGAACCCCCCCCAGACACCGGAGGCAGCACTCCAGACAACCTGAGAGACACACAGAAGGTGTGAGTGTTTATTTCTGGCTTAGAGAGAGAGAGAGAGCCTTGCTTGCCCCATGCTGTAATAATGTTGATGGTGTAAACAATTTTAGTTTACCAGAAATACAATAAATAGTCTCTAACTAACCTTTACATTTGTAAAGTCGAAAATATCTTTAAAAGAGGATAGCTGATGCCATCAACAAGGCATCCCACAGAACCATCACTCATTGGATATTTTTTGCTTTGGACCATTCTCGGTAAACCCTAGAAATGGTTGTGTGTGAGATTATCCCAGTAGATCAGATGTTTCTGAAAGCTCAGACCAGCCTGCCTGGCACTAACACCTTAAATCTCCTTTTCTGCACATTCTGATGCTCGGTTTGAACTGTAGCAGATCGTCTTGATCAGGTCTACTTACCTAAGTGCATTGAGTTGCTGCCGTGTTTTGGCTGATTAGAAAGTTTACCAAATGAAGTGGTTGGTGAGTGTATGGAGTCTATACAGTGTGTGTGTGTGTGGACAAAAACAACCTTTTTTTCTTTAGATGTTACCACCATGCATTAAAAAAGCACAATTATTTAATCTGCAGGAAAAGAGTGAGACAAGGGAGACAAAAAGAGAGAATAGAACACACAGATTTGTCTGAGAGAGAGAGAGAGAGAGAGAGACAAAGGCTTCATTAAAAAGTCTGGTGAAAACACTTCAGTGGTGAATAGAAGTTTCCATGGCAACTGGTTAACCACGAACTAATGAGGGTTTCCCAGATTCTCTCACGACCCCTCGCTCGCCCAACTTTCTCTCTCAGGGGTCACACACCCAGGACACGTCTCCAGATCCTCACACACTCTCTCACAAAACTCGCTGTCATCAATACAGTAGCATTGTCGAAACCATTGTTTATATCTCCAGAAGGGAGGGGTGTCACATGACCATGTTATAAGCATGGACACTGTGCGGGATTTTATTGTTGAAATTAGAAAAGGCTCTGATTTCACGGATCAGAAACTTAATAAACGAGAGATCACCACAATTTGAGATCAATTACTCGTTTCAAGTGGAAACCCGGATTTGAGACAAAATACTTTCTGAGTTCATGCTCCACAGCTAGCCTGAGTGAGGACTGCAGCTATTTTGATAATGGCAAGGAACTTTTTACATTTTATTTTTTTCTGAACAAAATGCAACTGAGAAGTAGACCGCGTACAAGTCGATCACAGATGTTCAGATGTACTGCATCATAAGCAGAGGTCGACTGGTAAAATACATTTCTAAGCAGTGCACCTGTCTAATCTAAAAGATACAAACGTTTTTTTTAAGCGTAGTTTAGGTTTGCCTTTTTTAGACTATGACTTTCAGAATTAGTTTTATACTTTTTTTATTGTTTCCAGGTGTCTCTAGTGAGCAGACTCGAGACACAGCGGGCACAATTTTAGAAGGTCGGGGCTCTTTAGTGAGACATGCCGTGTTTGTTCCGCCTTTCATTTGCTACGATTCGATGCTGTGGACAGAAACAGCCAATCGATGAGTCTTGTGGTGTTTGTCCCGCCTTCCTCCACTATGATTGGAGGTTAATGTGACATTGATGAGCGGGTGCGCTCTCTGTGAAGCGCTAATGGTTTCCTGGATGTCAAGCATCTAACAAAGTTTTTTTTTTTTTGCAATCAACAACAGGAATCTTTAGTGACCGTTTTTTTTTTTTATTAATTTTAGCTGCAGTCCTACACTGAAACAAACTAATGAAAAAGTTTTATCAACATTGTACATCACTTTAGGTTTTTTAAATGCCTGACTTCAAACGAGTGCAGATTATATTCCAGAATGTCTGAACAGCCAATGCCTCAAAAAACTCTAAAGAACACGATTTACTTTTATCTGAGCATTAATGACCCACAAAAGCAGCATTTACCTCTTTTCTCCCGTCGCTCATCTTCAGAATCATCATACAAACTCCCCATGATGGAAAAAACCTCCCTAAAACAACAACAAAACTGGAAAGGGCCTACAAAGAAAGTTGGTTTCCAAATCTATTCTTAAGTTCCGTGTTCAGCTCTGCTTTCTCTCTTTCTTCACATTGCTCCCTCGCTCTGCAGCCAGACACCCTGTGTGTGAAACTAAAGATGTTCCCGGTCACGTCTTCTCAAACACACGCACACACTCACACTCGGTTCCCAGACCAGCACAAAGACAGAGGAGGAGGAGGACGAGGAGGAGGTGGAGGAGTATCCATGCATCTATTAACATAATAAGGGGAAGAAGAAGAAGAAAAAAGACTTCCATCTGCTGCACAAACCCTGAGAACTGAAGAAATGGTGAGGATTCCATGAGTGACAGAGTGAAAGAAAGAGAGGAAGAAAAACGCTGGATGGAGAGAAAAAAGTTTAACAGGAAGAGGAAGAAATTGAAAACAAAAACCTTAGATAGCAGGCTCGAAGAAAAGAAAAAGAAAAAAAGAATGAAAATGAAAGTATTAATATACTAAAGGATTTATTCCTTCCTTTTTCCTTTCTTTCCTTTTTGTTTGGATGAGTGGAAGGAGCCAAGGAAGAGGGTGGAGCGATGAATAGGCAACTAAAAATGTAGCAAGGAAGGAGAGATAAAAGTAGGAAGGAACAAGGAAGAATAAACAATAGATGGAAGGAAGAAACATCAGTGCTGCCCTCTAGAGGCTGGGTGATGTAGCACCCTCTAGTATGTATTAAACTGGACCTTGCGTACCTAGCTTTAGTTAAAAAAATAATTTTCCAAAGACGGCATCTAAATTAAAATAGTTTCAGTCGTTGGTAATAAAATAGTTTGGTAGTTACGCTTTATTCCGTTTATTTTATCAATTTTTAAATTGATGTTGAATTTAAAGCATTGACACTAATTGTATTTTACGTCATTTCCCAGGAAGTGTAAAAGGCTTGAAACATTTGGACCATCACACCTGGTAGTCTCAATGGAATTTGCTCACGCCTCTCTTGTGGAAAGGGGCGTCGTCAAGGAGATGGCGTGGGGATGGTTTTGGGAGAAATTTGGCGTGTACTAAACACACTTCTCTCACATGTAACGAGACCTGAGTACAAGTGCAGGATTGCTCAGATGTTTCTCGACTTTAATTACGGTGATCATTGTTAGCAGCAGGAGCTGAACAGAAACAAGGCTCAAGATCAAGTAGAATTGTATTTACCAGACGTTAATCAATTTGCTGCCTTTGTGCACATCAATTCAATGCTTTCATATTTCCAGAGTCACCAAAGGTTTGCTACAGTTTTATAAATCTCGACAGAAATTAGACGATAGAAACCTGATCTTTAGACCAGCATCTTTCTCCAAAACCAAACCTGCACTGAAAAAATAAAAAAGTTATCCTACCTTTTTAACACATTCACAAACTCTCTTTCTCATTAGATGTATATATGTGACATGTTTGGGTCTTTTAGGCTGAAAAAGAGCTAAAAAAGATGAAAAAATTAATCAGTTTATTGTTGAAAATAAAGTAAATCCTTCCCGTTACAGACCGAGACCTATTTTTACTAAAATCTAAAAAAAAAGGGGGGTTTCGGGTTCCTGGATATATTTGCTAATACTTAGAATCCCCTTTTATAGAATATCGTTTTATTCCTACAGAATATTTAGATGCATAATAGTGATCCTAAAAGGAAGCAGGTGTTCGGTCTCATCAGCCCCAGAATCATGAACCTTATCTGACTCCTAAAAGACTCTAAAGCTGTATTTAAACCAAATAACACATTGTAAACCATTTATTGAATGCTAAGTAATTTATGTAAATAAGTGTAAATGCGATACAGAGAGATGGGGGTTTATGAGATTCACTGAATGAAATGAAGAAATGTTATTAAGGTCCTTTATGAAGAAGTGAATTAGTGACTGATCGAAGCGTGTGGAAATGAGTTCTTGGCGTTTAGTGTGAGTTTAATTCGTGGAGGTAATTGTTGAATGAACATCATTGGTGGAGTGCATCAAGTGCTTCGTTAATTCATTGATGAGTGACCCGCTAGGTGTTTAAGGAGAACCAAAGCTCCGTGTGGAGGAAGCTCAGAACTGGTGTGAAGATGAAACGAGCATCGGATGAGAGAACGCTCATGCCATCAGCTGACTCACGAAGAGGACACTGTGATGATGCTGTGGATGGGCGGAGCGCACAGACATCACCGGATGGAACAGGGGTAATGAAGATAAACTTTTTTTTTTTTTAACACAGCGTTTCTGACCCAAATCCAGTTCCACAGCAGACGCTCTGAGGTTCAGGTCACGAAATCGCATCGACAGCCCAGTTGCATTTATGTCCAATCAATCAATCAGCGTGTGTGTGTGCACGCGTGCGTGTGTGTGTTGTGACCTGGTTCGTAGATCAATCTAGGACGGGGAAATATACATCACATGGACAAAGTAAAAGTCTATCGTTCCGTATAATGCTCTATCGTTTATTTGGTGCCACAAAATGAAAAACACATTGTTTACAAACTTTTCACTCGCCATCGCCGGTACAAGAGCTACATGAAAGAGTGTAGAGGAAGCGGGCAACGCGGTGAGGTAAAACAAAGGCTCGTAAAGTCTTGGCACAGCAAGAAGCAACAGTTTATGCTCATGATGAAAGCCCTGGACTCCATGTACACCGTGCCGAGCCGAAAACACTTCACACAACTTGCGTTTGAAGGCTAAAGTAAAAGAACAAATCCTCCAGCAACGCAATTAAACCACCACCACAGATACATGCTTGAGCTGAACAACGTATTCTCCAGTTTTCTGTAACGTCTCCATCTTTAACAGACTTAAATTAAACAAATACAACAATTACAAGCCCAAATTCTCGAAAGATCCTGCACTTTTTGGTGTTTAATGCTTGTTTTGTGGGGTCTTTGTGTTTCTCTTAAACACTGCACAGCACAGCAGGGTTTAACTGTTGCCCTTTTGCTTTAGTGCTGAGCGAGGCTCTGTTCTTGAGCGCTGCACAATGAAAATAAAGTCGAATCTAATCGAATGCATGCAGAGGAGTCTACACGAGCCAAACAGATGAGCATTCCTTCACTCGAAACAGCTGCATGGAACTCATCCCTGTGTGAGTTAATGCCTGCTGGCAGATTTGGGAAATGGAAAATGATATTGGTCATTTTTCTTTTTTACAAGGATGTAATGGCTCTTATGCAAAGGTTGGCTCACCTTTTTTTGCTCAAAGGTTAATGCGTTACATTTAGAGTGGAAAACATTTCTATAATTAGTTGCAATTTTAAAAAAAAGATAAATGATATTTGTGCTCTGTGTCTTCCTGTATGGCGTCCTGTATTTCCAGCAACATATGCATTCGACCAATCACGGCGCAAACACATGAGAACCTGGAGCTGGAGTCAAATATTATTTGAAAGTTTGGGCCATACCAAAGTGATAACTCTTTCTTTTTATTGTTAAATTGTTTTTAAATTTCACAAAAATGTTTGAAGAAATGTGCATTTTGGTGGGAAATCGATTTGATAATTAGCTGAAACTTAAAGCGATCGATCACAGTTTTGCAGCAATACATTTTTGGGGTGAAAGCAAAGCCTTTTTTTATTCATTATAACATTTATGGATTTATAGCATTTTGGGACCTAACACTTTAATGTAAATTTGTGCTCCATGGACATGGGAAAAATAATGTTTGTCATATGCCTAAACAGTGTTTTTCTCAAATTCTAAACATCTTGAGGGGGCTCCAGCATTCTATACTGTTAATAAAACTATAAGCTCAAGAATTTTTTAATCAAGAAAACCAAATCTAAGCTGCCCCAACTCAAAATCTACAGCTCTGAAACTTTTTCTCACGATGGTGTTGGAGGATGCCCAGCGTCTCTCGTCAAACCCTCTCAGGAATAATGGGATCAGTCGCTCAGATCGACCTTCTTTAATTCACTCAAAGCTGCAGCTGTTTAGGCTCATGAATATTCAATGAGCCTCAAATCAGCTGCTGCAACTCCCCTTATTTAGATTTAAAAACAAAGTTTGTGCTGATATAACTCATGCAAGTTAAACGTTGCATTTAGTTAGAGACTAAAGGGGACTGTTATTATACTTTGGAATAAGGAATTAAGACTTTTCATCATATGGAATTTGGAAGCCAAAAGAAAAGAAAAATCCAAAACGTTGCTTTAGTTCAGATCATTTTCAGCCACAGTGCACATGCGACTAATTAAATGAGTCAGCACCGCATTGGAATTTAAAACTGGCACTTAAACGTTTACATTTTCACTTTGCAGCCCAGTGTGTGTGTTCGTATTTATCCTCTCTTTTAATCTATTGTCATATATTCGGTTTTATAACAATGAGTAAATAAACAATATAAAACAATAACGCCCACACGCAGAATGATCTGCCCTCAGGTATCAACCACCTGATCAAAGCGTAAATTCTCTTGTATAGCGATGATGATGACGACCCAAATACCCAACACTGATCTTCTTTCATCATGTCCTTGTCACGGTTCCACATTTCTCAATTTAAATAGGTCAAATAGGAAAAACATATTGATTTATTTCCACTGTTTCTAATCGATACGATTCACATCGAGAGCAAACAACAACGATGAATTGTGTCATGGAAAGAGATGTTTTACAGTAACGTAAACATCACGTTCACAAGCTTTGCATGATATCAAAATGACCCTCGAAATAAATGTGGACTTCAAATAAAAATATAAATCTCTCATCACAGCACACCAGCTGCCTAAAAGTAAGAAAGACATATTTTCTGGTTACATTTCACAATAATTCCACAAGAAAATCTGAAATTGTGAATAGTAGAGTTTTTGTTCTTTATTTCTACAAATATCTGAAAGATTGAGAATGAACAGTTTTTATATGTTTTATGACAAAAATCTAAAGTGTTGAGGCAAAATAGAAACGTGTAAATCCTGAAAAGCAAAGACAAGGTCAAAACAATTTGAAAGTTGCATAAAAAAAAAAAACAGGCAAACCCAAACATTGACTAGCATTTGGCTACCGAGAACCAGTTTTGCACAGTCCAGATCCCAGGTTGGTTGCTATGGTTACAGATGAGACTGAATGGCAAAGTTGATTGATTTATCAAAAACAATGCCATTAAACATCTAGAATGATTCGAATAAAACCCTGCATTTACAGTGAGACAGTGGAAATCTCTCGCTCTCAGAGTTGGGTGGATGAACTGCATGAAGGAGAGAATTGAAATTTTTGTGGCAGAATACCCCTCGGAGGGCTCCTCTGTGGCTGAATGAAGACGTTCGGAGGCTTTTGTTCAGTAAATGAACAGAGCACAAAGAGCGATCTGTGAAGATTTGAATGAGCTCCACGGGCCTCTTGCCAAAACTTCTCAGAGCCTCCAGTCACTTTAAAGAGACAGCTCACCCAAAACTACAGCCAGTCATCATCATTCGCACCCATACGAACGTTTAGGCTGTCTAGGGTTAGGCTGTACTGTGCGACATTTATCTTTGTTGATGTAACTCTAACTGGAGCCAAGTACACCAACCATCAAGAAACGTATTCACGACGTTACATAGGGCAACGCTGGTTCAAATCCCGAAACTGTTGTCTTTTCCAATCTCTCTCTTACATCACTTCCTGTCTCTCCACTGTCTTGTCAAGTCAAATCGATTGCCACAAATATATAAAAGAAACATTACAGGATTAAGAAAATATTCTACATTAGTTGTGACATAACCTACATGTGAAAACTAACCCATTCATGAGCCCCTCTCCCCCCGCCCCTAATGAAGCCTTGACTGTAAATTGCTCAACTGGGATAGGTCCCCAGGAGATAAGAAGTGACAAAACATGCAGCAAAAACTTGGATAAAAATCTGTTATTTTGATGACCCCTGAATAAGTTATAAACACAGAGAGCCACTGGCTTGGCCTTTGAAAAGCACAGCTGCAGGAGCTTCATCATCAGCAATGTTCAACCAAATTTGATTCCCCGGATGAAGGAAATCCAGCAAATCAACATGAAAAACCGGCTCAAATTGGTTAATGTGAACTGGAGCACGAACCCAGAGTCACATGCAAACAAGTCGCAAAAATCTGCCGTGAGGAGTTTCATGATGTATTATGTAACCCTGGAGAGACTGTGGGATTCACAAGAGAATCTGAGAGGAGGGGGGGGGGGGTAATGAGGTTGACTACCGCTGCCAGGAATACCACTGAGTGCTAAACAAAAATGAACAATGAGTCATACTGGTCTCTCTCATCTTCTTCAACCCTCTCGAGCTCTTTGCTTCAATCTTAAAAGCGAGCACAGACTCGTCGTTTAAAGGGACATCACGTTTTCCCCACATCTTAAAATCAACAGGAAATGGCAGGCGGGGCTATATCATCACGTCACAGGTTCACGATGGGCAAAGATTCTTTTTACGATTGTGAAAAAACTGTAAAAATTGACAAAGGCACTCCTAAAACCTTGTGGAAAGCTGTCCTGGAAGTATTGAAGCTTTTATAGCTGCAAAGGGTCAGTTACCATCCTGTTGAACCCATAAGCATCTGCTTTTGGCAAAGTCTATTTGTGCTTTTACGATTAATCAAGGTATTATTTTATTTTGACTTGTGCGCATGTTTTTTTTTTTAAAGTAAATTCTATTGTTGTTTTATTGGAAAGTTGCTTAAATCTGCAACTTGCAAGTTTGTGAAAATAAGTGAGTGTTTCCCTCATCATTAAATTGGAGGTGCTCAAACTGGCTTGCTAGCAGACACCGTTTCACAGAGATTTTATGTAAAACTGGTAGAATTGGCATACCATTAAATGCAATGGTGACTCACTTAACCAAGAAACATTTAATAGAAAGAAAATCTGGCTTCAATTTGAGAATAATTTTATTTTTATACAGAGTCAGATCACTCGCAATTTAGCACTTTGGTTTATAGCTTGTTGTTTTATTTTTAAAAAGTATAAAATGTTATTTATTCACCCCACAGATAAAAACAAAGAGCATGGCATGGACATGTCTGCCCTGGAAGCACTAGGAACGCCCACATCACACGCCAAAACATGCGGCAGACTGAATGCACAAACAGCTTGTTTTGTAGCAATCCGGGTTGAATTTTCCACAGTACAAGGCTGGGCTTCTTTATTAGATAAAAAAAAACTTTACTCTGCCAAAAAGCTGTATTCATTTAGGCTATCAGAGGACATTTAAACATAATTATTTTAATAACAATATTACTAACTAGGTGCCTGTTGCTTTTACACACAAGTTTTGTTTTTAGTTGCACACAATTAATTCTAAATGTACCCAACAAAATTTTAATTCACTAGTATAAAAAATGTAGGAGCTTAAAAATGGGTTTTATTGTCTATTGGGGAAAAAATCAGTCCATTTTAGAAACCAATGAAACTTTAATTGATCGACTGTTTCCAATAACGAACCTCGGTTCTTTTGTTGTTGTTTTTTTCAAACACTGAACCGACGTCCCTCCCTGATACTGTGTGCATTTATTCAATTACTTGCAGAAATAATTTTCTGATGATTCATTTATTCATTTTCCTATATATCCGGCGCACATTGGCCGAGAGGCGGGGGTACACCCTGGACAGGTCGCCAGTCCATCGCAGGGCAGCATTCTCTCACACATTCACACCTAAGGGGAATTTAGATTATTCAATTAACCTGACCACATGTTTTTGCGATTGTGGGGGAAACCGGCGTAAACCCGGAGGAAACCCACGCAAGCACGGGGAGAACATGCAAACCACCCCCAGCATTGACACGGGTTTATAGCAAGCTCCAAACTCCACCAAATGTTGCTTATGATTTCCATCAATGCCAAAAACCAAACAGGATTCTTTAAAACGTCTACTTTCTGTTTTAACAGGTCTCTGTAAATACGCAACCTCTCATAAGTGTTAAACCAGACCGTCCAACACAAGTCATTAAAGGAGTCTTGGGCTTTTTAGGATGATGTAAGCATCGAAGCAGCGCTGCCAAAACATGAAAGCTGAAACATGACTACATCTTTCCAGGGGTTCTTTCTGTCGTGCTCAAAAATGATTCGCTTGAGGGTGAGAACAACCAGAGGATCACAAGTGACCACATCCAAATCACGAACGTACAAGCAATCACGCACAGAAAAAGGCACTGAATCGAATAAAAGCAGTAAAGTTTGCAAGATTCCAATCATTAAAAAAGGCCCCTCATTCACTCTCCTCACGACATCCCAAAACCATTCCTCTCACAGTCTCTGGAGTCTGACAAAGACCAACTAAACAAACCACAAGCGTCCAGTGAACTCAACAAACAAAGCCAGCGCTGTGAGCGAGAACCGACCAGAGCTCTCTCTCTCTCTCTCTCTCTGTTAGAGAGGGGAACATCGGGCCCCGTTTTTAGTCTGTTTTCCCTCTCTGAACATTGATCTGAAAAACACCCGCTGGAGTTCATGGTGCACGACTCAAAGGAATGAAGCGACAGACTTAACAAGGAAACGCTTTAGTGCATGAAGCCTAAATAAAAACAAGATGTTGGCATGGATTCCACACCAGTGTTTAACCCAAAAGTTCATCCGAGCATATTTTTGTCCTAAACTCACTTTTATTTTTAGAAGTGATCTAGCTCCCTTAATCTTTCTTTGACTGAGACAAATACATCTTAGTGTTAAGAATAAAAGCTGTGATCTATCAAGGTTTCATTGCTGTGATGTAACGTTACTCTGTCTTTTCAATGCCTTACTATAGAGCATTTCACACAGTTCTAACAGGCTCTTAGTAGAGATGGGCATTGATGTATTTGTCAACACCACTGTCAAATCTGTCTATCCAGTTCCATATCAATTCCAGTCTAGTAAAATGAAAGGTGAAAAGATGGAGTTCAACTGGTTTCTGCACCAAAAGCAAAACTCCAGATTAACTCTTAGCTCTTCCTCTCTATGTTGTTCATTCACATGAGGCAAGTGTGTGTTCCAATTTCTTTTTTTAATGAAAGTGAAAAGCTAAGACATGGACTGTAAAGCCCATTGTGGAAGGCCTATGTGGCCGGGCTTGGGGAAGGGTTAGTGGGCAGGTCTCAGGAAAGGATTGAGGGGTATGCCTCGGGGAAGGTCTAAGGTCCTGCACAGTTTAGATGCAACCTTCATGAAACACACCTGACTCTACTAATTAAGCTCTCCTTGGTTTGCTGACAGTGTTTTAGAAAAGTAGGGCTGGAACAAAAAACAGGAGGGACACCAGCCCCCCAGAAATGACTTTCCCCTACCTATGGTTTAAGGCGAAGGCCTTGGAGACCGGTTAGTGGATAGGCCTTGGGGAAGAGCTAAGGGGTAGTCCTTGGGGAAGACCTAAGGGGTAGGCCTTGGGTAAGAGCTAAGTGGTAGGCCTTGGGGAAGAGCTAAGGGGTAGTCCTTGGGCAAGAGCTAAGGGGTAGTCCTTGGGGAAGACCTAAGGGGTAGGCCTTGGGGAAGGGTTAGTGGGTAGGCCATGGGGAAGGGTTAGTGGGTAGGCCTTGGGGAAGAGTTAGTGGGCAGGCCTTGGGGGAGAGCTAAGGGGTAGGCCTTGGGGAAGAGCTAAGGTGTAGGCCTTGGGGAAGGGCTGTATACACTAGCTGCTGTTTGAAACAGCGTATTATTTGCAGTGAAATGAACATTTACTTAAAAAATAGTTTCTACTCATAAACATCCTTAATTATGAATAAAATCTCATGCAAAGAGAAGTTTCTTGAATTATTTTAAAAATACTTTCAATTTGCAGATTTTATTTTATTTGTGAATTTCCAGGTACAAAATAATTTAGAATAACAAATAAATACTAAATCTGATCCTTTGATTGTTTAAATAATATTGGCATCTTCTCATGTGGTTGTTTTCAAACTGGTAGATTTTGAGTTAAATACAAGAATCCCTTGTATTCCCTGTGAGTGGAGCTTCTCCCAGGAAACCCCAATGAGCCACACAATCCAAAATGAGTCTTGGCCTTTCTAGCTGATTAAGAACATACAAGAATTGAATTAATTTCAGCCTAAATAAACTGATATATATTTTTTTATACACAATAATACCACACTGTACACACTGTTCACTGTAAAATCTTCTCACTCTTTGCAGCTATAACTACTTCAACTCAAGGTTTTCCAAAATTTTAGGAAGTGTGTTTATAGGAATGTTTAACCATTTAAACCAGACACTGATGTCAGACGAGAAGGCCTGGCCCCCAGTCTACATTCTGATTCATCCCAAAGGTCAGTAATTTTCTTTTTTGAACCATGCTTTGAGCAGTTGTGTCCCATTGCTCTAGAGTTCAGTGATGTAATGCTTTGCATAGTTGATGTATGGCTTAGATGCAGCTTGTTGGCCATGGAAAGCATGTGTTCTTCAACTTCTTGGCTGAGTTGCAACCCTTCCCGATCCCTTCTTTCACTCTGCTATAACACCACTGATGGCTAATTGTAAGTACCCAGAACGCAGAAAAGAAATTATCCTGTTCACTCTCACTCTCTCTCTCTCAGGTAAGGAATGGTACAAGAAAACTGAAATTGTATTTGAGTACCTCTTTTTTGATTGTGCTCCCACTGTTAAAAATGACTCTCTAAAGGTGCTCTATCTCGAAAAGGTGAAAAAAGAAATGGTATTTTATGCACTTAAAATAAATCTATAAGTAATTCCAACCAAAATAACAGAAACGAAAATTAATCTGTGTTGTTTTACATTGTATTCCAATGTAAGACACTTAATGAAACAACAAATTGTTTAGATTATTTTCTCAGACAAAACCGCCACATTCATTTATACAAGTTTGTCTAAATAAATGCAGGTTAATACATATACAACAAACATAATCAAAACACTAAATTCTTGTAAATGTAAATTGTTTTTCATCTCTAACGTTAACTGGTTCGGTTAGTCAGGTAGCGTTATCTGATGGGATGTTGTCCCGGTTGAAAATCTCTTCAGTCTAATCCATAATCTCGCTTCTCACTTACCTGCACTAATGCTGACCGCACAAAAACAGTGTCTGATGCACAAAAATAAACTTTTAGCGCACAAGTAAAGCACGAAAAGCAAGTTTATTTAGAGTTAACTTAAACTTTCAATCAGCAATATGATGTGACCAAACTTAAATTCACGAGTTTAAAAAAAATCTATATATATATATATAACGACATATATTCTCCGTTTTACTCACCCATGTTTCCGGTAGATCTGCTTTGGGGTGTTTAACGGCTCTTTCTGAACGAATAACGGTCGCCGCTTACCGTGTGATACTCGCGCGCCTGCAACTCTCCGAGAGCAGAGTGTAACAGAAGGTGCACGCGCGTGACGTAACTGAAGGGATTACCTTCACCCCGCCCCTTTTCAAACAGGAACGCCCACTATCTAAATAGGCGAGCAATGAGATCAAGAGTACGGGACGACATTGTGTCAAAATAGCTACAATAAAGTAATTTTTATAGTTTAAATTAGCAAAAAAATTAACAATATGAAATTTAATGAAATAAACAAATGTGTCTTCAAACGTCTATTTTTTTTAATTAATGATAAATAATAATAATTATTATTTTTATTATTTCTTTTTTTTTTAAGAGAAAAGCGAAATTTGCCATACATAAAGGGATGTAAAAGAGAAACAAATAAATATAAATAATACAAGATATTTATAAGAACCGGCATGAATTTATACAGTGAGTGTAAAGCATGCACAAAGAAAAACAAAAAAAGCAACTGGGGATTTAATAGCATCTGATCTGTTTCCAATCCAGACACCAAATCTTGCACGTCATTAGAGTTCAACAAATTCTCAATATATTTGTGAAAGTTGAATTATCTTCCCTCTGATCTCATGAACACTCTTCAGTGTGATTATTATTCAGCGAGTGTATCTGTGATCTCACCCTGCTTCTTTTTATTCCACTGTTGGACGAAGGTTTGCATGCTGCTGAATGAATCCGGATTCAGTTTCCCAGCAACTTCTCTTTCACTCGGAGCCAGATGGATTTAGTCCATGGAAAAAACCCCAGAGAGTCCCAGGAAGTGGCCATCAAACTTTTCCTTTCCATCTGCATTTTAACGCAACATTTAGAGTTTTAACACCATGTATTTTGCTTGTTTCCACAAAAAAGATCCTGGATTATCCTGATGTCTCAGGTGCTATTTTTCTTTTTTTTTTGTTTCTTATATCCATTTTTCTTTCTTTCTTTAAGAGGCTCATGTTTTGTTCATTGAGTGTTTGGTAACTCCGGATGTGAAGGGAAGCAAACAGAATTCCTCTCATTTCTGAGGCGCATGCAGCACTTTAATGAATTCCCCAGAACAGGCCCAGAGCCAGTGGAACTGTGGTTTTTCTGCAGAACAACCAGAAAACACACAGATGCAGATGGAGAGAAAGATCTAGACTTTCCTACACTTGAATTCAATGGAAACATTTTTTCTAATAGTTTTTCACTGAAGACGGAAACTCGTGAGTTTGGTTTTAATCATCTCTGCACGTCTGTCTTTTCACCACTAGATGTCTCTGAAGGATCAAAGACTTCCTTTGCTCGGGGTCCCGAAATACAGCTTCCTTCCCAATCACATCCTTTGATAAAGGCATTCTTTTATTATGACAGAGAAACTGAAACACTGTTCATAACACTGTGTATGATTTTAGATACCATGGCACAATTTTTGCTTTCTTGGCCATTTTTCAGAAAATACGAACGATAGCAAAAGTATTGTCTACCAACTTTAAATCATAATGCAGAAACTTTCCAAATGATCCTGATCAAAAGGATCCCAGCTCCCCTCCATTTAACATCGACGCCAGCCTGAAGTCTCTTGAGGTAGTCGTCGATGAGGTTCTTTTTCTTCTCTGTTGTTCATTCTTCTTGGTAAAAAAAACCTTCAGCTCTTGTAAATTCTTGCATGAGATGCACTCCAGAACCTTCTCTTTGTTCTGGTGGAACCAATCACAGGTGGACTTGGTGTTGTGTTTTGGATCGTTGTGGTGTTGGAATGTTCAGTAACGTTTTCATCTTCCATCGATTCTGTTTTGCACAGTTCAACTCCCTTCTGCTTTCCCCATCGCTCAAAATTCAGAGATGTCAGGACATCACTGCATGAAAGAGGCGAGGGTCTATCAGGAGCCAAACCTTGATTCCAAGCAAACCGGTCGAGGTGAGGATGGTTACCTTCATCAGCTGTTGAAACAACCCCCAGGGTGGGTTAACTTTTGATCAGGGTCTTATGTAAAGTTTCTGTTGTCATTATGATTTTAAAAGAGTAAACACAGTTTTTTGACAATTAATGGGGAATGCTTTTGCGTTATCATTCATATTAAATATATAAAGAGAGAGAGAGAGAGAGAAAGAGAGAGAGGGAGGGAGTTCCTTTAACTACAATAAATAAAGCATAAGACTTCACTCACATCTCCTCTCCGCTGCTGCTCAAGCTTGAAGATGCATGGATTTATATTTAGATATTATTTTTGACCATTTGGACAGAAACTGTCTTCAATAATTGATGTAAGTGCATCACTGTAAACTTTCAATAGCGCGGTGAAGCCCCGAGAGGACAACTTGATCTTCTGCAGGATTTGCTCCCGGCTTCTATCACAGATTACAGAGAGAAACTAATACGATGATTAAGCCAGTAATTACGATTGTGATAAAGTGATATCAAAGCTTGCTGTGCACGGATATAAATGATCGTTTATCCTCATTTCAGACAGGGATATAATGAGTGGAAGGCACCCCGCAGTGACTGAAATGAGAAAGATGATGTGGTGAACAAATGCAAGTAAAGATACAGATTTAAGAAGAATGACTGTTGTCTTCCTTTGCATTTGTCAACTGATAGAAGACAGTTAATGGACTTGCTGTTTCGACCCTCAGTAACTGATTCTAATCATACCTGAAGTGTCTGGAGCATCTAGTGTCCAGGTCAGATTTGATTTGAAGGAAGCCATTGATCGATCACTCGTCGACATGATTCTCTCATTGACACATTATTAAATCCACTAAACCCAATCCAATGTACCATCTGCAGATGCCATCTAAAGCTCTACCAGGGACCAAAAAAAAAAAACAGATGAGGATGCAAGACTAAAGCTGCAAGCAGCCATCAAAGGGCTCTTTTGCCTTTCAGTGACCAATGTTTACACCATGCACTAATGTTCTGTACTGGACAGTTCTTATCACAAATGCCAAAATTGGTGAAAGAAGTACCTAATCAGTGTCAAATGCTGTTTTTCTTGTGGCCACCAGGTGGTGCTATAACTATATTGTGGGATGACTTTTTATGTAGGTCTTTGACAGTGTTCCAAATGTCAAAGAAAAATGTATTTTCCATGTGGCCACTGTGTGGCGCTATAAGGAATAAAATAGGTTACTGTAGAGATGTGTACTGGAGTCTTTGGTCCACTCGCTGCTCTCCCTCTCTAACGTGAGGCACCAGACTGGTCAAAAGTGAAGCAACTATCTCAAGCGCATTCGGTCTCTCTGCGTTCGCTTGACTTTTGTCCAGTCTGGCGCCTCCTACTGTAATGGCCGGTCATATATGGACTCATGTTTTTTTTTTTAATTATTGCACAAAACCTTTGTTTGCAACAAAAAGTGCTTGGAATAGTGTATAGGCTTTAGGAGATCGTTTGTTTTCTTGTTTTTAATACAGTTATTCACATTTTTATTTTTGTCATGGAACATTAGAACTCTTCGTTCTCCATTTTTGTACAATTTCAGGTTTGTTGCGGAATTATTTTGTCATGTAATGAACCTGGGTTGTACTAAAAAGTATTAAACTATGGCACAAAAAAACGGTTTTAAAGATTTGAAGCAAATAGTAAAGTACAGTAAAACTCCTCAAAAAAAGACCCTGGACTTCTAAAAACTATTGCCCTCCCAGGATTCATCTCAGGCCACCCTGGCCTGGGCTGTTGATTTTAATTCAGTGAAATACTTTCTTCTGATTGGTTGAACATTTTGAGGTTGAATTCTGCTGTCTGATTTGGCGGACATAAATCCTAAGGTTGATTTCAGCACTCTGATTGGATGATGCACCATCTCAGATTGAATCTGCATTCTGATTGGCTAGCGAACATTTCCATTTCAAATTCATAATTCTGATTGGTCAATGAACAGTCCAGTGATGTATTCTGCAATTAAATTTTGAACATCATCAAATGCTAGTCAACAGAGAATTCATTCATGTTTCATTCATTAGACAGAATCCAGCTGCATATTTAGTATTAACAGGGAAAACGCAGATTTCTGTGCAGCACTGCAGCGAAGCCTTCATTCTGTTGAAGCTTTTACAAAGTCTGAACTTGCCCTGTTGTGTCAGTGTGGTTTCATCACCTGCATGTTTCCAAATCTGATGGCGTGGGGGCCTTAGATGAATTTGATGTGTTCCACCAAAATCCCTGTGTGCTGTAAAGGAACTAGATGTACTTGTTTATTTTAGAAGGACAATGAAGAACCACAGATCACAGCACAAAACATTGGCTCATGCCGTTTGAATTCTAACAACCCCTCACCCTGTGTGTAATCCATCTTCAGCAGACCTTTATTGTTGGCCGTACTAGCTCACACAGACCTTCAGCGTCTCCACTGCATCACAGCATCAGCGTTCTGTAAGAAGAGCAGATGGACGTTTCTCTGTATTTTCACATAATTGTAGATTTGGTAAATCATCACAGAGCCATTTATAGAACAGCAGCAGGCCACAAACAGCGTAACCATGGCAACTGCAGCCCCACACACAGGGACAGTCAAAGAAAAGATGAGGAAGTGAGTTAAAACGTCTGTTTTGTTTGGGAATGTACATAATTTAGTTTGTTTAGTTGAACATTCTGATGTGGAATACTAGATTCTGATTGGCTGGCTCTCATGTTAAACTCTTTGTTCTGGTTGGTGGATGAACATTCCCAAGTTTAAAACTTTTTCTAATTGGCTGATCAACATTATCAGGCTGAATTCTGCATTCTGATTGGATAGACACGTTCCCATCTTAAATTCTTGTTCTGGGTGGTTGATTACATTCCAAAGTTGAAGTCTGTTATAATTGGCTGATGAACTTTCTGAAGTTAAATCCTGCATTCTGATTGGCTAGCGAATAATACCATGTTAAATTTGTTTTTCTGATTAATTTCTAAACTTTCAAAACTGAAATACTTCGCTGGGATTGGTTGAATTCTGAAGTTTAATGCTTGATTCTTGAAAATTTCAATACGGACTGGCTATTGAACGTCGTTGAATTCTGCATTCTGATTGGATGAACGTTCTGAGACTGATCATTTGATTCTTGACTGATGAATATTTCAGTGTCTAATCAATCATTGGGGTTGGCTAATGAACAATGCCGTGATGAATTCCGAGTGGCACATTTTGAAATAAACACCTCAAGAAACAATCAACTGAAACGATACTTGAACCACATGATGTATTTTTTTTCATCAGGGGATGGATTGAAGAAGGTTCCCCTCTGAGGTGAGGAGAACTCACCTTCCGTTTTCAAATAAACTTCCCTTTGAACAGAGATCTGTAAACGCTGCAGTCTTGTGATTGATGCCAGATCTGAAGACGCAGCTTTTCTCAGAGCGACAGCAATTCTTGTCCTGATTGAACCGATGGAGTGACACAATGAGAGCAACACACCATACCAAAACAAACAAGAACCATCAAAAAAGTGGAACATCACTTTTATTTCTGATTTAAACAAGCTGTAAACGCAAGAAAAGAAAACAATGAGTTTATATCCATAATGTACAGTAAACAGACATGATTCTTAGTAAATGGTGAGTGTGTGCGGCCTGTGCAAGGCTATAGGACCATAACGCTGTTTTCCACTCAAAGTGAGCCAGGACGGGCTCCAGGAGACCCCTGATGCCCTAATCTCGTTTCATGTTTGAGTCCAGGAGAGCCAAATATGAATCTGCCACCTCCGCAGCCCTTCCCCGGTTCCTCCTCATTACAGCTTCAGACCGTGATGCGATCCGGTTCAGATATAACGAGCTTATCATAAGGACGTAGAAAAGGTCTCTCTCTGACCACAGCTTTATTATATCAGACGGGTTTGCTGTAATTAGCCTCAAAGGTCAGCACTGGCTGGGTTTAATGAGCAGTCGATGAACAATCAGAGAGCGCTCATGAAAGAGGACCGAGACCTGCTGCCCTCTCTCGTATTATTATAGCTCAGGGTTCTGAAAATATAAAGCCTTTGTTTCCGAGTTCCTTGAGTTTTGATACAGAAATAGCTGGTGCAGGTGCAGGTGCAGGCAGGTAGACATTATAGTAAATATTCTTTCTTCATATGGCCTTGATAACGACTAGAATTTACATTCTAACGCTAGCTGATTTTGGTCATTTAACACAAAATCACCAGAAATGTAGCTAAAAAAATCCAGAGATTGATCGCACCATGCAGTTCGATTTAGGTTTGAAAAGTTGTGTTCTGTATTAAAATTAGTGCTTTTTTTTGCTTTGGATTTTTTAGTGTATTATTATGTTTCATTAAATTTCAACATTTTAGTAAAAAATGTCTTTTTTTTTCTTTAAACCTTGACTTTTTGTCAAAAACTTTTGTGCCCCCTTTTTATCTCAAAATTAAAATTTTTGAATCTCAAAATTTGTTCTTTTTATCTCCAAATTTGGATTTTAATACAAAATATTGACTTTTGTGTCTCAAAAATTTGACAGCTCAAAATTTCAACTTTTTATCTCAAAATGTTTACTTTTTATCTAAACCTTAGGTCAAACATTTGAGTTTTTAATCTGAAAATTGTGACATTTCAGTAAAAATTTCGACTTTTTAAGCATTATTTTAACCTGGCGGAAATGAGATTCCATATACATTTTTTTTCCTGAGGAAAGTTCAAAGTCCTATAATGTTAGCAACTGTTCAGGACCCAGTACCCGCTGAGGCTGCAGCTTGAAACTGGCCTGGCATTAACACAGAATGGAACCACAAATTCAATTACATTTTTTTACAGTCTTCCATTTAAAAGATCCTCAGTTCTAAAAATGTTTTAAAAACCCCAGTCCACCCCAAATGTGAAGAAAAGATTGTTCAAATAAAATCACACAGATGCTGTTTGCAAATCCTTTGAACCGATGTTAACTGCTCATGATCTTTTCTCGGTTTTTAAATGGACAGATTAAACACTGCACAGTAAATAAACCCCTGCTCTGTGCTCCGATCTGGTTTGCAGCTCTCAGCGGGTGATTGAAATGAGTTTGGACGTGCTGACGGACACCTGTCGGATCAGACTCAGATTATCCTTCGCCTGAAGCCGCAGAAACACACACAAGGTTCGACAAAGAAAAGATTATGCGGTTAAAGATATGATGTTATTATTCCTCAGCCCAGAGCGTTTCCCGCCTCAGATTTCATCTGTGGATTTGATTGGAAGCAGACAGCGTCTGTCTGAGGGAACTCTAGACCCCTCCATGATTTCTAAGTAAGAGAACTTCCAGGTGACCAAATACTTATTGACCCCACTGCATCTGATTAGTCGAATAATCGTTAGTTACTGCCCAAGAAGCTACTGTAGTTACTTTAATTACAACACAAGTGTGCACATATCCTCTGGTGCATCTCGTGTAAATAAACAAGGAACTCTGTCAAATTAACAGAAATAATTCTCCTTTTGCAGATCTTCGTCAATGTATTTTAGCAGCCAGAGCAGAATATTTCATTATCCTCTGTGTGTCGTCTGGGTCTGCTATCTCAGACGAATAAATTACTTGTTTTATTGATCCAAATTGATAAGAGATATCCCCCTGCTGATTAAACAGCGTGACTGTGAGCGAGAAGATTAATAAATAGATCCATGCTCTCTGTCACTCACACTCGCTGTCCATCACCGAGAACAAGCTCAAGCTTTTAGCATCTTCACTCATGTGCTAAGTGAACCTGTTTCCACGGCAACCTGGCCTCCCATCAATCCCCCCGAGGTGTCATTGTGTTAGTGTGTGTTGGCAGGCGACACACTTGTTTATTTACTATTTAATCTGATGGATAAAGCAAATCATGGGGGTTCCACACAATAACGATGATTGAGGTACTCACCCTCCGCGTGAGGACGTATGCTACACTGACAGGTGCATGTTTGTGTTCTAATTTCAGTTAAAAATGAATACTGATCAATTTTTCTAAAGGAACGCTCCACTTTTCTTTCAAAGGCCCATTCTGTCAGGGAATCCGTGTCCTCCACAGCTCCTGAGAACACCTGAGCACTCATCAGCGGTGAGCCTCCGTGCAGCTGATCACCATTCCCTCATTCCTCCTCACAGCCTATCGCCAGATTCCCTCTAAAGAGTTCCCTCCACATCCGGTCTACGGTTGACTTACGATTGCTTCAGACTACTAAGCCCTCAGAGATATCTCCTTCATTAAAACCCTTACTCTCATCGACCTCCTGTTTAAGAAATCTATAATGAAACCTATTTGAAATACATATTAGTAGGTTGGCTTTTGTCATGCTGACCTAAGAAAAGTTGACTTGACCACAACGAGAACGGAAAAGTTTCTATTGTTTAGAAGGCAAGCACCTCTTCCTTCTGAGTGACCAAATTTGGTTGTGATGGACCTCACGAACTCTAAGATCTGGCTATGTGTGGTGAGCCTTGAGGCCTGAACAAACCATCGCAATTCTACCTCTGGGATGCTTGTCTCCGTGTCTTCATTTGCAACCCTGAGACTTCAGATAAACGTAGCCTCGAGGAGGAACACAGATTAGTACCACCATGCTCTTTTAGCAAACATCTTGCCTCTAGCAAGTTCCTTTCCCTTGGAGATAGATCACCTGCATGCTCGGCTCCACCCAAATCACAGCTCCACAGAAGAACCGCCATTGTTTCAGTTGGTGCTACTTCCTGTGCCATTGCTCCTCATTTGCAAAGGAATGCTATTCTTTCTTTTGCAGGTATAAAATAAACCATAACCTCTTGTAAAGATATATTCTCCATCCCCTCCTTATATGTTAGTGTTTTACCATTGTGGAAAACATTCAGCTGTTTTCCAGATCTCTCATAAGTGCTGTTAGCTTAGCTTAGCATAGATCATTAACTTCTATCAGACCAGTAGCATTTGAACTCTTTAGATGTTTTGAACCGAAACGCTACTGGTCTGAAAAATAACAAGCTTTTTTGCATATTGAATGTTATAAAACACCAGTAGACTACTGGTAGTCTGTTGCCAGTGTTACAAAAGTACATTGTTGTGCTGTATTTCATTTTACGGTAGTAATCTGCTGATGACATATTTTTACAGCGTACTTCCTAAACCAAACACCCATTAATTCGCTATCAAGTCTCCTCTATTATTAGTTTTGAGGTACTCGCTCCATACACCTCGGATCTGTTGCGCATGCGTCGAGAGTCGCGCGTCGCGGAGCTCCCCAAGTGCTGAACCCGGCGCGCGAGAAACCAACCATCGTGTGTCAGGAGAGAGACGAGAAGAGCTTATCAGCACAGCTCATCAAACACAGCATTCCACCCCAGAAAGGATCAAATCTCTGCTTTCTGTTTGTGTTTATTCCTTCTTTCTTTTCTGCGTGCGCACGATGGAGCTTTCGGGGGCTCTCAGTGGACGCGCAACAACAGCTCCGCGGGGTCTCGATGAGCTTTCTCTCACACAGCAGAACTGAAAGGGATCCTTTATGACCGTGCTCATCTGGGAAACCGTATTTCACCGAATTAAAGAAAGGTGCTTGGGGTTCGCGCTCTGAGGAGCCCATGAGGGGAGCCAAGGAGAAACTGGAGGGATGGCTCGCCATTGTGTGAAACTCCTCTCAACTTTCCTCGCGTGTCTGGTGGAAATGCACAACCTCAGGTCTGTACTTTATCTCTTTCCTCTAATACAGGAGTGCCAGAATCAGCTTGGTTTGTTCTCGAGAAGCGCCGATCGTGCCGCGCGTTGCCATGACAATCACGGACATTCCTTCCCAATTTAGAACGCCAGTGATCAGATCAAAGAACCGGAAGTTTCATTCTGTATCCGTTCTGGTGGTGTTGCTTTGCTGTGCTGGGGGTCCATGCAGGCTCCTTCTAATCTGTCAGAGGTCAATCACACTGAAGTGAGTTCTTCAGAAGAAGCACCTCGATCTTAATGAGAACACTGAGGTCTTAGTAGAACTCAGTCAGCAAATCTTGGAGAAGATCTACAGTTCTCTCCAGGGGTGGACCGTGAAAGGGAAAAGCTGGCTTGGGTGGATGACAAAGAGGAGCTCGTTGTTCTGTCTCTCGTGGTGATGCTCCATGAATGATTTTTGATTCTTGAGAGATTTCCTTCCCCTTTTGTTCTGCTCGCTGACTCAGAATGATGATTTCGACAAGGGCAGTGACATTTCATAATATATTGTTGCAAAAATATAATTTTTATTAAAATTTGTTCTCTTTTGTGAGCCAGAATCCCGATTCTGAGGGTGTATGTATATACTGTTTGAGGGTGCCAATATACAAAGATGTACTTATCTCCAGAAGATGGAGTGATCTCAGGATAAAGATGATTTTAGTTGTATTTTTCAACAGGTCTTTTTTGTTTTGTCTCCAGGTAATCATACAAAAATTAAACTAATTCTGGCTGTGGACAGCGGTCTATTTATCTATATTTCCATGCAGAGTTCTTGCTAAAAAAAAGGCAAAAATACAAAGCTTGGAAATGCAGGCGTTTTTTAAGGAGGGAAATGGTTTTATTTGAAACGTTCTCTCTTTATTTGTTATCTCTGTCAGTAATAGCGAGGAAGAAAGTTCTATTTGAGAGATTGTCTGATGGAGTTGGTGTTGACAGAAAACGTGGTCAGATTTTAAGGAGGAATGAGAACCTCAGGTTACATTTTTTTCTTTATTTATTAAGCTCTTTGTCAATTGTTTCAAGTCTATTCAAAACATTTCTGTCTAGAACTAAAGTTTGAATGGCTTTTTGGATGTTGCATTGCATTCACAGGTCCTTGGTCAACTCTAAAGCGATAGATTTAATTGAACATAGACTTGCTGCTTCACCACATCTCCTCTAGGTGTCGCCAATGGACAAAAAATCATCAGAAATGATAGTTCACTAAACATGAAGCTTGCATGGAGAAAACCACTTTCCTGCGACTGTCAATATATTAAAACATGTGAAAGGTTTTGTACATACACAATGGTACACGAGGCTCCTGTTTCATTTCATCTTTTAGCAAGATATTATGTAAACAAAAATGTATATTTACAGTGATGTATGTATTATGTATTTCAGGATGGCATCCGGGGCTGAATCAGAGCGAGTCTCGGGTCGGGAATCGACATCGATGTCTCCCTCAGACTTCCTGGACAAACTGATGGGAAGAACCTCAGGATACGACGCCCGCATCAGACCAAACTTCAAAGGCATGACACAAACTACTTAAAATTTTCAAATGCTCTAGTGGTCAATGTGCGTAAATTCTGAACATGAGTCAAAGCTGTTGTGCGACTGACTGCTTAAACTGAATTCAGGATTTCGAAACCTTTAGAAAACCCAAAAAAGGAGACACAAATGGATTGCAGCAATGTGAAGAAATACCAGGATCCAGAAGGTGAACGTAGATTTGTGCTCACCATTTCTTGTTTGGCAAGTTGCACTTATGACATGTTTAAAAGGGCTTTTATGAAATAAAAAAAATAATAAATAAAAACACAAATATATACTTTGGCTCCAAATGTGAACATTTGTGTTTTTTGTTGCAATTTGTAACATTTAAAAAAAAAAAAAAAACGTTGGAAAATCAGATAAAATCAGAATATCTTGTGGTTGCTGGTATTTTATTTTTGCTGGTTCGGTATCAACAACAGTCATTGTCACCCTTGTTTTGCCACTCAATCTCAGTGAAGAGGGCGTGGCCCAGAAGGAATAGCTGTTGATGTATAGCTTACCCTCTATGGAATCAGAAAAAGAAAGGAAATATTATGTATGAGAGTAACTGCTGTGTCACAGAGGGTCGGTTCACCCATGTGCATGTGTTAGCATTTTTCCTCAAGGAGTTTTGCTCTTGGTTTGACTTTGCTCAGAGTTTGTCGACTGTAAGAAACCTTCAATTGAGTGTTTGTTTAATGACCTGAAACACAAACAGATTTCTGCTCTTATCCTCAAGCGCTCAGGGACTAGCTCGCGGGATTCAGGAGCAAAGAATGTTTTAAAAATATAAAATCTCACAATCACAGAAATACATTTTCACTAAGTTTGATCCAAATTCAGAGGAGAAATCAATATAAAAAGTTTGAACATAGCAAGAACGTGTAAGGAGCTCACTTCCACTGGAGGACTGTGTTTGAACTTTCGTTTCCCAGTAAAGTGTTTTTTGCTTGTGATTTTCTCCTGTCGAACCAAAGCGGATGAACTCAGAGTGATTCCACTCATCTTTTATTAAATGCTCTTTATAGCTCTGTTTGTCTCTGAGTGCTTGAGGGATTTTTTTTTTATAAAAGGTGACTATAAATAATTCTTGCTCTGTCCATTAAAAGCCGGCTTTAGATTACAGTCGTGTATCAGGATGGTGTAACACATTTGTCAGCTGAAATACAGCATTGTATGTTCTGCAGAGTATAACCAGAAGGTGTTTCTGTTTCACCGTCCAAACACAGCGACAACCTCAAGCTCTCCAATGTGTCTACTATCACCCTGTACATCTGGTTCTTAAACTGCTGCAATCATTATTTTTGGTTCCTTCAGGTCCCCCCGTGAATGTCACCTGTAACATCTTTATCAACAGCTTTGGTTCAGTCACCGAAACAACGATGGTAAGTCTTTGTTTAACATCTAGAACTCTCTCAAAAACCCTAAATCAACATGAATTTGTTAAAGACTGCAAGTGCTGACCATATAATATAATATAGAGAGGTAATAGTACAATTAATAGTGATAACCACATCGTAGAGAGGATTGTGAAACAAAACTTCTTGAAAATTTTTTATGACTTTTCTCACACTCTGTCAAGTCTAACAAAAAAACTTTGCTTTGTTGGAAACATGCATTAATTATGCTGTTTTTAATCATTAATTAAATTTCTTATTTGCTGGTGATTCTGTCTAAGTATTATATTATTTGGCAGAGGAATCCCGATGCTTTAGGGGTAAACAGATCTCAGATCTGCAGCCAGCTTCACTGTGCTTTTCCAGAGAAAATTATTTAAGATGAAAAATCCCAAAAGTATTGTGTGTGTATGTGAATATTAAAGAGAGACTGCTTTGATCTAAAGATTATTTAGGTTTTCGTGTTTTTGAGGATGATTTTTAAAAATACGAGTCATGCTTGGACACTAATGAGAGAAAATATTCAGAGAATGTTCCGAAACATAAATCCTTTAATATTTATAGGTGAAAGTTTATAAATTATTCCAAAGATTTGTAAATAAACACATTATTTACAAACAAAAAACATTTTTAACTACATTCAAAATGCAATGCTTTTTTTACTTATTTCAACCTTTTAAGCAGAAAAGTATCTTTTCATTTTTTTCTACAAAAACCTAATTAACCTTTTTAAGACAAATTATTAGCCCCATGTGACATTTTCTAGAGCAAGGGAGTGTTTTAAAATGATTTCCCATCTACGGATAGAAATAATTAAGCAAAAGACAAGTTTTTTATTAAATTTTTAAAAGAATAAATAATTAAATTTTTATAATTAAAGTCTTAAATAAAACAATTCTTCAAAAGAATATGACATCTGCTAAAGTGAAAAGCATCATCAATAAGAATCTTCCTTTCAATTTGAGTAAAAAAAAACACGTCTCTGTAGTATTTCAAATTTGTGCTATTGATCTTTGGTTGCTATGTTAAACAGTCTGGTTGCTATGGCGGGGTCAGCGGCTGAAGATAATTTCAATATGAGTAAAATAGACCAATCCCATTTCTTTGTGAGATTCCTAAGCTGAGATTGAGATATGCCAACTTGGTTGCTATGGTAAACAGTCTGGTTGCTATGGAGCGAATAGTGAGCATCAACCGCCAAGTGTCTATCATACACCAAAGCTGAGATAGAGTTCTGAAGATTTGGTTGCCAGGGTACAGTCAGTGATGTCATCAAAATATACGTTGTTACTAAGATTAACATAAACAAACCCAATTTCTCTGTGATGTTTTCATTTTGAAGACGTTTATTTTCATTTTCAATTAAGTCATTATTTTCACAAGACGAATGTGATCTTCAAATGTTGGTCCTAAACGTCCCAGATAAACACCCTTCTACACTCTTTGCTCAGGATTACAGAGTGAATATTTTCCTGCGTCAGAAGTGGAATGACCCACGGCTGTCGTACCGCGAGTATCCAGACTCTTCTCTGGACCTGGACCCGTCCATGCTCGACTCCATTTGGAAACCCGATCTGTTCTTCGCCAACGAGAAGGGAGCCAACTTCCACGATGTCACCACTGAAAACAAACTGCTGCGGATCTTCAAGGATGGGACCGTGCTCTACAGCATCAGGTGCAGGAACTTAAACAAAGGATAAATTATAATAAACGAAGGTTAATCCCGTTTTAAATCGACCAGTGCTGCATCTTTACCGGAGTTCTCGTCCCACACAGCTTTAGTGAAGGTCAATGGCTTCTGCTTTTCAAACCTAATCAACATTTACGTATTCTTTTCAAAACAGCAAAAAAAGCTAAAGCCTGTGATCCCTTCAGAAGCAGATGAGTTTATGCAATAAACCTGTGAACGTTTGCAGCTAAACTCATTTTTCAGCACATTTTAAATGTGTTTCAGCAGCAGGAAGATGATTAATTCATAAATATACTGCCTTTCTCTGAAAATGAAGAGTGTCACTCATAGAAACCAGGACAGAGACACATCAGCTCACTTCATAACCAGAGGAAACAAGGGGCTCTTTGTATGTGAAACTCATGTGGATGTTTACTGAGAGCTAGTGACATAATTAATCACAATAAACGCTATTATATGCGCCGAGAGAACTGAGATCTTCTTCCTGGAATTGTTTTCCATGTAAAAGCTCTCCACAGCTCAAAATATTAATGGTGTCTCCACTTTGTTTACACTTTTTTATATTGTGTTGTAATTTTATAACCATTTATGTTAAACCAAAATTAATTTAGAAAGGGTTCTATTTCGCTCAAATGAAGCAAAGGGTTGTACCAATTCTTTTTTTTAATTAAGGGGCAAGGCAACGGACTGCATTCAATAAATGTAATATTTATAGTGTAACATAATCAAATTTAAGTGATTCTGGCATTTATAATAGTTTTTAAGGTTGAAAAATCATCGTTTTCTGATATAGTTCACATCTTTCACATGTACATCTTAAGGTCAGCAATACTCAAACATGTGGAGGGAAAATTTTATGACTAGGCAATGATCATTTTGTCTGAACTGGTCACAACAATCAAACATGAGAGCACACGGCAAATAGGAAACAAGAAGCCATGTGCTTTTGTAAAGGAAGACCAAACAGATATAACATCTCACCAGCCACGTGCAAGGAACAGAAAGCATGAGAGTTGATCCCAGCCCGAGGAAGAATATCTTACTGAGGATCTCATTATAATGCACAACAAGACACAACGACACAGTGATATCGTTAGCAAAAGGCATGAGTGTCTCAAGAGACAGGACATTGCCAGGGTCATACCACAAGGGGGAAACACATGTGACAAAACCCAGATATCACTGCTCTTGGTAGACCTACAATATATTTTATTTGCATTCTTCATGAGCAAGACACAACAATCAAACATGGGAGCACATGGCCAATGGGAAAAGCCATGTGCTTTCATAAAAAGACACAGAGATAACAACTCACCAGCTGTGTGCAATAAGCAAGCAGGAAACGCTGGAAAGAACATTTCCGTCTCATTATTTGTTTCTCATAGGTTGACGTTAATTTTGTCATGTCCGATGGATCTGAAGAACTTCCCGATGGATGTTCAGACGTGCATGATGCAGCTGGAGAGCTGTGAGTCTTATTTGTTCATTTAGCTAATGCATTAATCCAAAAATTGGGATTTTAAAAAGTCTTTGACTCATGACATGATTTTCTTTTATGGCTATGACAGGCTCAAAATTAATTTGTGTCATAATAACATTCCATGTGTGTTCTTGTTTGTCAGTCGGATACACTATGAATGATCTGGTGTTTGAGTGGCTGGACCAGGGTCCGGTTCAGGTCGCAGATGGTCTGACTTTACCTCAGTTCCTCATCAGAGAGGAGAAACAACTCGGATACTGCACCAAACACTACAACACAGGTCTTAAATGGAGTCATCTGTCTGGAGAAACCATCATGCATTCAGACATTCTTCTGGAAATGTTTGTCTGGAAGCCACTTTGTAATTGTTGTTTAGGTAAGTTCACGTGCATCGAGGTGCGGTTCATGCTGGAGCGTCAGATGGGTTATTACCTGATCCAGATGTACATTCCCAGCCTTCTAATCGTCATCCTCTCCTGGGTCTCCTTCTGGATCCACATGGAGGCAGCACCAGCACGAGTGGCTCTGGGTATCACTACCGTCCTCACAATGACCACACAGAGCTCCGGGTCTAGAGCCTCCCTGCCAAAGGTGAGGAGAGAGGACCAACCAATCCTCAAATTCAACCAACATAATCCAAATAATCACCAATACAAAGCCAATCAATAAAAACCAAATGAGCACCTCAAACAATCCACCAAACCTAATCAACCCAACAATAAACTAACCAAATGAATCTTAGCCACACTATCCAAAACCAACCAAACTATAGCATCCTGAATCATCAAGCAAAAACAAAATTGATCCAAACTCTAATAAACTCAACCTAAACATACCACCCTAAAACCAATAACTCAGAACAAAACCAACCAAAACTAACAAATCAACCATTTCCCCAATTAAACCAACAAACTAAACTAAACCAACCCCTTTAACCCATTTAATCTAAGCCAAACTATCCAAAAACAATAAAACTATAGGCTCCTGATCACTGAACCGAGTCAGAAGCAACTAAGCAAACAAACAAAGCAAAAAACATTAAACCAAGCATTGAATCGATCAAACCCAACCACACTAACCTTAACAAACCAACCTACCAAACTAAACCGACCTAAAGAGGCTCCACTAAAACCAATATATCAGAACAAAACCAACCCAAAGGAACTAACTAACAAATCACCCATCCACTGAACATAAAAACAAACCAAACTGACCTCAATCAAAACTTTTAACCAAGTTAATCTGAGCCTAACTATCGAAGATCAACCAAACTATAGGATTAGGATAGGATTTTATAGGGAAAAAACAACCAAACTGACCCAAATTCAAACCAAGTGGTCCTCAAACCAAACCAAACCAACCCAAACAAATATCTCAAGCTAATACATATTCACCAACTGATGCATATCTATAGAAAGCCCCTAGAAACAACTAGGTCGAGATCAATCAACGCAAATTAACCACAGTCCAACAGTTGGCCTTCATTACCAACATTAAAACACATTTGTATTTATTGTTTAATGAATTAAAATGTCTTAACGGCAATTCTAATCACCCCTCATAATTTTCCCCATGTTTCCATCACACAATTACTCCAACATCCTGTTGAACAGCTTCCTGTTTATGAATTTTCTAAATCCATCAAGTATTTTCTGAGCAAATAAGTTTGCATGATTATTATGAATATTGATCAGCTGAATATGAATAATAAATAACAAAAGCCTGGAGCAGAATTGTGGGATAACTCACTTTCTTTTGTCGTATCCAGTAATGCAAATCACCCTTTAAAAGCTCCTTTATAATGTGTTCACAAACATCCTCTGAATGAGCTGAACATAAAACCTCCAATAGATGAAGGAACCCTGACTTCGATTCATTAATTATGCATGCATGATTATGCTAATCTGATATTGTTGGGGAATGAAAGCGCTCGTTACGAGACAGACAATAATCCCATAATCCAGTTTCATCACAAGGACTGCACTTCTTCTGGTTTCAATCATGTGATGCAATATGCAAATGAGGGAGTCATTTGGTGTGCTCGTTAGTTGATATTTAATGGCTGTATACATAATTAACATCATGTGACGTGTCAGTTCAAACTCTGATCTAACCATTATTTAGGGGTTACATCCTTTTTATTTAGTAGCTGATGATGCTTTTTTTACCTCCTTTTTTCAGAGAATTTACCATTTGTAAATTTGATTTAAAAAGAGAAAACACAGTTGTTTGACAATAAATAGCTTCACCCAACCACTAACGATGAAAAAGACTTTCTGAGCACCACTGTACGTATCTTAATTGTGCAGCACTTTGGGCAGCTCTCCTGTAAGAAATGTGCTTTCTAAGGGATAATTTTCAAAATATCTAATCAATTTCGCTGTATTTTATTAAGGAAAAGTAGTACAAAACCCCAACAAAATGAAACATATTCAACCTTTTTTATTGTCAGAATTACAAGTGTTCAGTGTGGTGCCACCTGCAGCTACGAGAAATTCTCGCATCCCATTTTTACATTTAAAAACTCCAACACGTAATGTGTCTGTGTCACAGGTTTCCTACGTGAAGGCGATCGACATCTGGATGGCGGTGTGTCTGCTCTTCGTCTTCGCCGCTCTCCTCGAGTACGCTGGGGTGAACTTTGTCTCCAGGCAGCAGAAGGAGTTTTTGCGACTTAAGCGAAGGCACAAAGCACAGCACAAGGTATTACAAATCACTCAAGCACAAATAAATAAAATATTCTGCCACGTTTCAGGTCAAATATAAGATTTACATTTATGTCCCGCCTCAAAAGCTTTACAAAAAGATTATTTTGTCTCCAGTATGAAGTTCAAACTTAAAATAGATAAACATTTAATTTATTTAGAGAATGCTTCCAGATCATTTCATTTTCAAATACATACACTCAATAGAGTTCTGCACAGGATTACTCCAGCAGGATAATGACCCAAAGCAAGTTCATTTATAGAGCACACTCACATTTATAGATACACACAGGTGCTTTCGAGAGAGTTAAGACAGTGGAAATAGAGCAAATAGAACAAACATATCCAGACAGAGAGCTGAAAATAACATCATTTAAAGACAGAGTTTTAAAACTAATTCAGAACATAATGATTAAAACAGAAAAATTCTTAAAAAAAAAGAAGTGTTCAGACATCAGTGTTGGCACCCAAAGCAGACCTCTTTTCTGCTGAAGAAACAAGTTTTTTGCCACAAGACCAACAAATATGCAGGAAGAGAGATCAGAAGACATGCTTGAGTACTTCTACTTGTGTTGTAAACTGTCCAATTTTATAATTGTTTGAATTTTTTAAAATAAAACTGATGTTAAACATCACTTCAGAAATGTGTGTCAAAATATTCCTCAGTTCGTGACCCCTTCTTGTGTGAGAGAAGGTTTGCTGGTTTGTTTCTTTGCAGATTTGATCCAGTTAGTAACTAGAACATCTGTAAATGCATCTGTAGCTCGAGGCTTTGGAAACTCACACCTGAGCCTATAAACAGCTCATTAAAGCAAAATAATTCCTTCATTCAGTGGGAATCATCGAACCCCGGGCTGTTTTCAAGGGGAGATTTTATTTTATACTTCAATGATTCCAAACATTTCTGAAAGTTGTTTCTGCTCCGGGGGTTGTAATTGTAATTATTTTCTCCTTAAATGAGTGCTTTTCTTGCAAATGAAAAAAAATGCACTTAAAAAACTTCAGAATCAAGAAGTATGAAAGGGGGGTTCCAAAACCCAAATGCTGAGCAGACAGAAGTTCTTCAACCCTCAGTAGTGCGGAGCCTTTTTTTTACTATTTGCTCTAATTTGCTTGGTATAATTTTTTTAGAACCCCAGCTCATTTTTAACAGATATTTTGCATGACACGTCCACAACCAACAAATACAATTCCAAGTAGCAAAATGTCATTTTTTTACAGCTAAATCTCAACAATTTAGAACAAACATTTTTTGAAAATGTTCATAAAAAAACCTTAATTAAAAAACTACTCGTTGTGTTACTTGTGTTATCTTTTATTAATATTTACATTTGCTTTATCATTTAAAACATGCAAAAAATAAATAAAATAAATTAAAGCTGCAAGCAGCAATCAAAGGGATCACCTCTCGGTACCCAGTTTGCACTACGCGCTATGACTGCTCCTTATTTCGGAGAAGTATTCCAGCGATTATTGTTAAATTTATCAAACAACACAGGCAAATTAAATAATGTGTATACACACCGCTGTATAAAGTACTTTTTTCAATGTTAAATGTTGTACTTCCTGTGACCTCCCACCTGGTGGCACTAAAACCGAGAGAGTACAATTTGGGACTGATCAAACATTGCATGTCTGAGTTATGACATCTTCCTCTTCATGACAAAATACTTAATTTCGACTACCGCTGTGCATTTTTATTTTGTAAAAAATGTTTTGACAAAATAATTCACTTCCTGTTGAATTTGGAAACTTGGAATAGACTTAGTACGTCTTGGTCCATTGCGTAAGTCATCCAAATTTCAAAAACAGTTTAACGTGGCAGTAAAAAAAACACCAGAAAATGGCGTATTCCTTGTGGCAAACGTAAAAAACAACACTTAAAAAAAACCTCACATTATCTACTAATCTCTATATTACGAGGTATATCACGGTTACATCAATATTTAGTCGTCTCTCTCTCTCGGATACAGGAGGAGGACTTTCAGGATGGACGTTTGCATTTTTCGAGCTGTGCAAAAGATGGTGCGGCCGTGAAAAACCAAAACCAGCATCCGTCAATTCTAAAGGACTCTGAAACAAACCGAAAGAAGTTTGTGGATCGAGCAAAACGCATCGATACAATTTCACGAGCGGCATTTCCTCTAGCCTTCCTGATCTTCAATGTCTTTTACTGGATCACTTACAAGATCATCAGACATGAGAGTGCTGGTAAAATATAGACAATATAAATCCAGTAGAAGATGAGACTGGAGAGGGATGGGATGACACCAGACCAAGAGATAAGAGCCCTGTGGTTTCACTGGATCATGTTCAAGACCTTCACGGTAGATGTGTTTCACTGGATCACACAAAAACTGGAGAGAGATGAGGAATGGATCGGTACAAATTCTGTGTATTTTTACTGAATTTTGTACAAGATTATCAGAGAGAAAAAAACTAGACATTTCTAGCTTTTTGATGAGCTTTCTGGGTCAAAATTGAGAACATGGGTCTTCACAAAGTTTGGTGTTTTTACTGAAATCTCATTAATTGAAGTTGAGAGTGAATAGAAATTGTAAACTAGAAAAAATCTTGATATTTTCTGATAATTTAATATGCAAAATAATCAGAAAAATGATATTCTTATCAGATGTTTTTATCAGAATTGTTTTCATCAGACAGAAGCGTTTTTGGGAAATGTAATTATCAATACATCTTTATTTCATAAGAAATGAGAGCAGTTAGAATCACTGCACTTCTATGACAAAAACTGCTGTAAACAAAGAATGATTTCAGAAATATACCATTAATAATAATGTTTTTTTGTGGTTGTTGTAAATGTACATAATGCAAAGTGAGCTAACATCTGAATCAAATCTCAAGGCAAAGGGTGGTAATAACAACTAAAATTTGTTTTAGTTTCACTTTTGTTCATTGACTTAAAAAAAGTGAACCTTTCCCTTTTTGAAAGCATTCCTTGTTTGAAGCATTTATTCACATAAGCTTTCTGCAGATATTCCCAAATTTGATCTGAAAAGAATAAATCTCGATAAAGGAAGTAGGTCATATACAATTTAATATCGAGAAAATACACACTTTGGTTAAGTTTTTTCATTCATTAAATATGATGGGGCTTTTCTGCTGGAGTAAATGCTTCCCAGTGGTGTAGATTGCAAAAAAAAAATTATAAACTTTAAAATTGTGATTAGTAAGAGGAAGGTAATAACCAAGAAATGCAGTTATTTTAGCATTGTTCTTTTACAATTGCATCTCAGAAAATTGTAAGATTTTGTAACTTGTTCTTATTGTAGATGAAAACTGTAGATGTAAGTTTGAATATAGACCTGAATCAACGAAAAAAAACATTTGATGTGATATAAAGGAAACTGGAAATCAATATCTGACCCACTATTCTTATTTTTATGTTATATAATGCAAAACATGCATGCATTTCTATTTTTAATACACCGTTAATGAGAAAATCGTAGTACAGTAATTAAAAATCACATAATAAAAACACAAAAATGCTCTAATTGCATTAAAAAAATTTATGGTGTATTAAAAATTAAAAATACATGCATTTTCACGTTGTTTACTTAGATCAAGGCCTTTAATACACAGACACTGACTGTGAATAACGGAATCTCCCCAAATACCTTGTATTTCACACGCAGGTTTAAGAAGGCATTTCGTTTAAGCATGTATTGTATCACACCTGTTGATATTTGTACTCTGATGTAGCTTCAATAAAAGCTGAATCACAAAACATTTCGGGTCAATTTTATTTGTAAGCAACAACGCCAGGCTTATCACGCATGCGCCAAGCCGCCAACAGTCTTCAATTCAGCTTCGAACAGGAAACGGAGGCGGAAGTGACGTTCAGGTCAACCATTTAAGTTTTTTTTTTTAAAGTTGTGTTAAAACGTTTGTCATTTGCCATTAAATTCACAGATAAATTGTTTAATGCACTTATGGCCCGCGGTTTTGCTTATTGTAGCCAATAGAGCCTTTTGCTCAATGTAACAAGTGAAGTCATCTTGCAAAAAGGCTCATATATTTTGAACTACGTAAACAGAAATTAACACTATAATGATACATTTTTAAATGTTTACAACCCGATTTTAATTTAGATTTTACCAAGTGAGTGGTATTGATATTTGAGTGAACCTAAAAAAATTGATGGATAAAATGACATCTGCAAAGAGCTTTAATAGTTTTGATTAATTACTGATATTTTGAATTAGTATCAGCCATAACCAATTTGTTAAATGTGAACATCTATAGATAAAGTACTTCATTATTGACAAAACATTTAATTTAAATATTCACGTTATTTTTCAATTTGACCACCATTCAGTAAAAAAATGCTTTAGACTTCCTAAAATTATAGTCATACACTACTATTGTAATTTCTAAAAAATCATTCATCTATGTTTTAATTTGATAATTAAAGATGCTGCATTTATTTTATTTTTTCTGTGTAGGGAATTCTGACTCATCTCCTTTAGCCGGTTGTTTTGATTCATTTTTGTTTGTTAAACATCACTGTCACGGTGGGCCTTTAGTAGAAACTAATCTGCCTCAGTCCAACTTTTAGAAGCACAAAGATTCAACATCCAAGTTTTCTTCACTGCAGACAGCATCACAGAGACATATACATGGTCTACATGTACATAGACCGGAGCAGACTAGTGTGAAGATGTAAGATACTTACATCAGGTATGTGGTTATTGTGCAGCGTCAGATATTTCAAAAATGCATGTGCACTTAATTTACTTTTTGTTTAGGTATTTTTGTATAGAAATTAGAGTTAGTGTTCTTTAGGACCATGGGTTATACATGCATACGTACCTTACATCACCGTGCTACAGACTGCTGCGATGGGTACCTCCAAAGATTCAACAAATACTGACGGTGTGATAGGGATTGCACATGCTAATGTTTAAACAAGAAACATCAACCGACATATCACTACTCATAACATTTGGGGGAGAGAAGGGGGGCACCCCAGGATAATTCGACTTCTGGCTAGGGATACATTTTAGATCATTTATTCTAAACAACAGTTATATCTGGTAGACATTGAACCTGTTTAATAAGGACGACAGGATTGCATCAGACTTGAAGGGTTTATTTTCAGCCAGAGTGGGTACAATCTTCTTAGTGTAGCGGGTGTGAAGCCCTGGAGAATCTGAAGAGTCTCGATCAGAAACACTCACTTCAGTCTCTGATGCACCGCTGCAAAGAGAAACAGATGCATTATATTCGTCTACTGTGTCTGAAAACGGTGCAGATGCCTTGGAGAGGTAAAGCACATTGTATCATTTTCTGGACAAACTGGCAGCTGCAGTAGGTGGTTTGCCCATGTCATGGACAGAAATTAATGGAAGAAACTGAAGATATATAAGTGTTTAAAGATGCCACAAAGAGACTTGAAGTATAACAATTTAAGAAAAGTCAGCTAATATCACTTAATTGAATTGTTGAAGTGTATATAGGAAAACATGGTTGTTTCGGAAAAGAGCCTTGTTTCGGGTTTTAAGTTACAAAAGGTCAGCAAGTGAATGCACCAAAAGACATAAAACAACCCTCAGAGGAAACTGGTCCCTTTTCCTTTCTCAATGAACACCAGAGTCGTTACAGAATACTCTAGATGAGTACATCACAAAGGGACTATTTTTTATACTTTTTTATATTTATACCTCTTCCTTCAGAGCAGCCTCGTCTGTTTTCATCTGAGTGTGAATCAGGCGTTCTGTGAATCTACTGTAAAGCGTTTCCTCCAAGAGGGGGTGTAGACTAGCATAGCTCCGCCTTCTCTCTTTGAGCCACGCCTCCCTCAGCCTGTGGTTTTAAAAAAACGTTACATTTATGTATATCTTGATCTGATTTTCACCAGGCGAGCTCAATATTTTTTTGGCATGATCCTCCTAATCAATGTAGTTAAAATGGAAACATTAGAACAACCAATCTTAAAGCATAAAACAAATCTTAAATTTATCGCAATAAATAAAATACAAAAAAAAAGGAATTTAGGAATTATATAACACACAAAAGGAATAAAATGTTAGTTTATGCTTCCTCTAATTAAACTTAATTTCAACATATATGAGATTCTTTATTCTGAAATAAAATAGATTAATAAATGGCTCGCCTTGAAGGATCTACACTCTGGAGCTGCTGAGAATCCGCCTCTCCTTCCATTAACTCCACCCCCTCTTCCACAGTCTCCGCCCTCTTCCCATGGTGAATGAGAGCCGATGTGTCCTTCAATATTGTGTGAATCTCACTCTCCAGACTTGGAGCGAAACTTGAGTCCACTCTGGAACTTTTCAGCAGCCGAACGCGATGAGACGGTGGCAGGAAGTCACAGAGAGCAGACAGGAAGTGTAAAAGACTCACTTCATCTCTGTGGATGAAAAGCAAAACAACCTCCGCCTCAGTCTGTGTTCTCGTAGTATTCCCTACTGTAAGTGCAGTTTCACCTGCAGTAGGTGCTGAGCACGGCCTGGAACGGGGATTTCTGCTCCCAGCGAATAAGTCGAACCCTGATGGGATCAAAACTAAAAAGCGGATTGAATGAAAGACGCTGGAATCCACCTGACTCCAGGAACCAGACAGGAACATTAGCTAGAGTGTGATCTGAAGACTCCAAGAGTAGGTGATTGGCATCAAGAAGAGCCAGGAGAGCAAGGAGGTCTTCCCTGGCCTCCACTGTACACAAACAAATTATGTACCTCAGGGCTCAGTCCTTAGACCAATATTGTTTTCCCAAATGAAAATACCCTTTCTCACCTGTATCGAGCGTGCAGCTCTTCATCATAGTGAGCCCAAACTGTTGCTCTTCGATCTGCTTCACATTTATAGACACATCTCCAGAATATAGAGAAACACACTCGCTGTCTCTGCAGCGGAGCATGATGGGAAATCTGGTGCAGCCTGAGATCAACAAAGGAGCCACATCAACCACTGAAACCAGGGTGAGATTGTCACTGGCAGATTCAAGAGGAGTCGAGGGTGTGAGAGAAGGTTCTGATGAGGGGAACGGTAGAAGAACACTCCTGCAGCTCAGAACAGGAGGCACGGAGCTCTTGTCACAAGCCACAACCAATGACGCACTGAGCACCAGGTCAGACCTGAATCAGAAACAAACATATTCTTCTGTAGAAAACCAAACACTGCAGGTTTATTACTGTCTTTCTTCTAAGTTAATACAAAGATATTCTCTCACATATGTTCTGATTGGTCTAGTCAAGTAAAAAGCACTCATTAGTCTCTTTTTTTTTGTTATTTCTGATGCAAAAATTCTACCATCATTTTACCACCATGATAACTTCCAAAACGGATTTAAGATAAATTGTAAATCTGGAATTTTAATAATTTTCAATAAACAAAGATTTAGAAAAAAATTAAGTATTATGAATAGTAAACCCAAATTATGTAGTTTTAATTTAATCTATAGATTTATCTCTATTTTGGCTATTAAACACAACTTTTGTAATTTTATTCATAAAACCCAAAATGTATAGTTTTATCTCTATTTTGTTTCTTAAACCTCAATTTTCTATTTTTTTTCCTCGTTCTATTTGGGTTGTTATTACACGTTACAAGTTTAATGCATTTTCCTTTGTATGTATATTATAATTATCTAAACATAACTACAGTTGTCTTCGCATAGTTCTATAATCATAAAAGCATTCAAGTTTATTTATTCATTTATCTTCTAACCCACTTATTGCCTTTCGTGGGTCATGGGGGTCTGCTGGTGTGCATCTCCAGCACACATCGGACGAGAGGCGGGTCGCCAGTCCATCACAGGGCAACACACACATTAACACCCAAGGGGAATCAAGATTATTCAATTAACCTGCCACATGTTTTTTGGGATTGGGGGGAAATCAGAGTTGCCCACACAAGCACGGGGAGAACATGCAAACTCCTTCCAGGAAGGTGCCGCCTGTTTCATTCTAACAAATAGTACATTTTGACTGCAGTCCCAAAAACTTTTGTAAAAAAATGCTCAGAATTTTTAATCCACAAATAAAAACATACGTGTCTCTGGTCTGCTTTAGAACGACCCCAAATACCAAACTCTGGTCAATGACCCTCTGCCAAACTCTCTCGACCTTCAGAAGCTCTTCTGAGCCCTCCGTCTCCATCAGATCACCTAAAAGCTCTGAAGGTTCTTCCACAGTTTCATCGGCATCACCATCCTCGTCATCATCCCACAGAGACACCAGACCCTCCTGTATGATATTTACAAGAAAATAAAGTTGAACATTACATTTTTTTATCTTATATATTAAGATTTTTGGCATAACAAGCAGATGAACCTGTTCTGGAGGGACGATGGTGTGAGTTCTTCCTGACAGGAGAGCATTGAGAGCCTTCAGCGATTGAACAGTGTGTCTGTCTTTCAGCTTCATGTCCCTCTGGAGATCTTCCAGGAGGTTTAGCCCGCTCTAAACAAACAAGGTTTCAGGATTGTTATAATAGTTATGGTGTTTTTGCACAAGGTTGAAGTTAGGGGAGTAACTATACTCTCTGTTCACGATACGATACATATTATAATACTATTTCAACGATGATGGGGATCATGGTATTTACAAAGGAGCTGAAATTTACAAATTCAAAAAACGTTAACATTTGGAAACTAAAAGTTCTAAATGTCTTTAGATAGAAGATTGTCATTTTTTTTTTATAATTTTTTGTATTTCAAAAATTTATAAGCTTTTGTATTAGATCATGTAATATCATCCAGCCACTAGGGGGCAGCACTAATGTTTGCTTTAAGTCTCGCATTCTGAGGGTGAGTGATTGTTTGAAATTGATCTAGTAAAAAATAGAATTGATAATTGTCTCCTAGTAAATATTAATTCAAACACAAAGACGACTTAAAGAAGTTTCAGAAGTGACTAGAAGCACCAGCAAACACAGCTCGTAGACAATTCATCCCAGTACCTGCAGCCTGGAGACAATTCATACCTGCAGCCTGGACTCCAGTGCTCGAACTGTGAGCCGAAGGTTTTCCTGAGAATCGTCTGAGGAGTTGAGGAGCTCAGCGTCTGATTGCTTGAACTACAAAACAACTACAGTTTATTTTTCTAGTACTGAGTTGAAGCTTTCAGATGTGCCTTTAACGTGGTGTGCATTCAGAGATGATATTCGGCACGGTTAAGTGAGTTATGTTGACTATTGTTAATAATATTATAGTTTAAAACTGTACATTTGCTGGCAATGTTTTCCTTTTTGAAATCCCGAATTGCATTAAGTTTTTGTTATTGATGAGATTATTGGGACTGACTGAGAAAGTGACTCCACACAGATCTGTCAGGAGAAAGTTTCCGATCACATCCTGAGATGAACACTGATCCTGAAACAGCAGAAGCATCTGATCCGTCCCAGAGAACAGGAAGTCGTCCACCAGCAGGAGCCGAACCTCTGACCAGCAGCTCACCACCTGAGAAAACAGTAAAGGTGTGCTTGCTATGCAATGGTTTAACTATAATTACTGTCCGTGTTACATCTGTGTTTCAGTTTAACTATCTTGACAATCAGATCTCATTTGAAAGCTTAGAACGGCTAGTTTACATTCCTGACATTTATATATTTATAAGCAAGAAATGTCAGATTTGGATTGATGGAGAGGCAATAATGAATGATTTTTTTTCTCTTTGAAAAAGTGTGGAAGTTAAAGAAAATAATGCTCAAAAGCAGTTATTGGGCGATGCATCAAGCCAGATAAAAAAAATCTGACATTTTCTTTTGCTTTGAAGCATTTTTGTGAGCGCCAACCTTTAAAAAGTCCTGTGAATAGCTTTCTATCAGCACAGTTCAGTAAAACTTGTGCCGTCTGCTCTTGGTTTATCATTTATTAAACATGAAGAAGCTCTCAGGAAGCAAACTGTGTCAACAAAGCTGCTGTGGCAATCAAAACTACATTCTGCAATGCCTTCACAAGCAAGTCATGTGGTCAGAATCTACGTTCAAATAATATTAATTTATGTCTTATTTATCTGTTTTACCTAATGTCTTTATTACTGATGTGTTATTAACAAGAAAGGCCTCTCTAAATAAAAGTTATGATAATTAAAGAGAACGTTTAATGGCTGATTTCTGTGTCTCTACACGTACAAATACATTTATGGATGGATCATTTCTCCAAGATTGTGTCATACAAAAAGCCTTGTAAGTTAGCAAAATAGCAACCTCTAGTGGTGAAAAACTACATACTGTGTTGCTTCTCACCTGGAACGAGTCTTTCCTCACCGCACAGGCGTTCCCCTGATCGAAGCTTACCAATATAACAACCTCGTTTTTTCGAGTGTGAGCAATCTGAATATTTAGCGGCCGCTCGAAAGGAAGCGCACAAACATCCCGTGGAAAACCGTTCTCAAAATGAACCAGCTGATTCATGGTTGTTGCCGCAAAAGCTTCCGATTTAAATCCACCGCTCACATCCTCTGCCGAAACCACCAACATGCTTTTAATCACAGAGCTATAGGCGTCAGGGAACAGAAATGCTCCATCAGTCATCCCTCCATTTTCTAAGAAATATATCATGCTTTTTGTCTTTGATGGTTGATTTTGGGTCCCTTGAAGTGCTATTTTTCGCTCAAGAAGAGGAAGTTCACTTATAAAGTTGAGCGTGAAGGGAATCTGGATTTCTTTAACTCCATCGGTTTTAGCAGATGCATAAAACACAGACTCTGCATGACTCCAAAGTAAAGTAGGACCATGCAATATTGCAGTATTCTCTATGATTGCATATGGAAGGGCAAACTTAACATGGCACTTGGCTTCTGAAGAGGTGGTTATGGAGTAAAGTATGTATTTGAATGCAGATGTCCTCTTTTTGGATACGCGCAGTAAAACGCATGGCACTTTTTGCCTAATTTGTGCATCAAATGCAGAGGAGCAGTGAACGATGTTGATTTCTGCAGAGCTTTCTTGGTGAATGATGCTGGAGCCTTGAACCGAGAAACTATTGGACTCTCTGTTGAAAGTTAATTGGCTGAAGGAAACTTCTGAACCTCTTCGCTGATTTTGGGGTTTCTTGGTCTGGAAAGCCAACACTTCTCCTCCAAATGCAAGCATTTTCAAACTTTGCTCCGAGGCCATCGCTTAAGGAAGGGACCATAACTTCAAATGAAAAACAGAAGATGGAACATTTTATAAATTAAATACTATGTAAATATTCTCCCCACTATATGACCTACTCTTTCATTTAAAAAATCAAGAATGGTACAATGTATTTATGTATTGTAAAAGTCACATTGTTCAAAAGATGGTAACCAAAACAATTACTTTTTTTAAACTGCAGGTTTTTGTAAAAATGTCTCTCTGACATTTTCTGTTCTGTAAATGTATTGTCTTGTTTAATGTTTAAATAAAAAATGCATCGTTTGTACATTACAAATGTAACGGCACATTATAAAAAGAATTGTTCGTTCAAATTGTTGTAACAATAATTTATAGATTATACATTGATAAATATATAAACACAGAAGTAAAACACAGTTTTAACTGTACCTTTTATAAACGTTATAGTACTTATTTTTTTAAACAGTCCTCGTTTCCTTCAAATACGCGCCTGCGCGTTTGCGTAACGTCGTACGTCTTTCGCACGTTTCCTGGATTTCTTAAAGACACAGTGCAATGTGTCAATCACTGTATCACAGATACTGATGTAATCATCGGCTTTTACTCGTTTTAGACTCTCACGGGATCTTATGGTTTATCTTTCACCACCAGGGAGCAACAAATGAACTTTATCTTGCTTTCAGTGCCTGTTCAAAGGTTTGTTTGACATATCTGAGCCAAAATGGCGTTATCAGGGCTTCCAGTTTCACAGAGCCTTCGAACGTTCGCTCCGAAGATCAGGCCACTGCTGAGTGACAGCGCATATTACCATGGCGGAAGCAGGACAGGCGGAATCAGAGCAGGTAATCAGACAGCGAAACAAAAGGCGAATTTCGTGTATTATTGTCATAATTTATGAAATTGTGATGAATATTTTATTGTCTCCAAAAGGACGTCCAGAGTAAGATCGAGGAAACGCGACAGAGATTTAAAAGCGAGTTTGTTGAAGGTGAGTTAGCAGCTCGCTAAGTTCTCAAGTGTTTACATTAAACAGTGAACATTCAAACTGTTGATCGCTTAAATATAGTGAAATATTGCACTTGATTGTACATATATGTGTGTTATTTCAGTGGTTGAGATCAATATTTTATGTCAAAGTCATTATAAAGCACGTTAAGCCAACTTTTCTCAGTGTTTTTTTTTTTTTGATGGTTATGTTCTTTTCACGGACACTCATGAAAAAAAAAGACCACTTAGATATACAAGTCCAGCATTATATTTTTATGTTTATACTCACATGTATTTCACATGATTCAAGCTGTTCAAGAGCACTACTTTGATATCTGTGCTTATGGTCATTGTCCCATTGACCAAATCTAGGGTCAAGGGTTCTCCTGAGCAGGATTTGGTCTCTCTAAATTTGTGGTTGTCATCATGTGATTGCGTTGTTTCGTTCTTGTTTCAGTTAAAATGTCATATGAAGTAATTTGTTATATTTTTCAGTGTAATATTGCTTTTCCTCTCACAGTCTCAGATACACAAGATAAGTACGATGGGAGAGACATGGAGAAGCTGCTCAGAGACGATGCTCTGGTGGAAGGATACCTTGTCTGGAGACACTTTAACGTGGACGAAGCTTTAAAGATGATCGACGAGAGCTTGCAGTGGAGGAAGGAGTTCAACCTCAATGGTGAGACATTGAATATAAGTGACTGAGAATGATTTTTGACACATGCTGCTTTTCAAGACTAGCAAGTGTCCTTCGAATGCTGTCCTCAAATCTGTTCTTAGTTTCAGGGCTAATGAAAGCAAAAGATAAAGCGTGAAAAAAATAAACGTACATCAAGGGCTTTGAATTGTTTCAGTTTTACTAATTAAAGAGAGCCTTGTAAGTTTGTGTTGTTTCATTTGTATCCAACAAATTTTTTTTAAATGGTTTACATTATAAAAATTGTTTCAGCAAAGTTTCACTCGTTCTTTTGGAACACACTACTAGAACACTTGATGCAGATCGATATTTTTGATTGTGATGTCATTGAGTGCTTTTTTTTCTAAGACGAGTGGAAGAATTGAGGAAGTTGTTCACGTGCGCGTCAGCTGCTTCACAGTGTGACAACCAAGCATTCAACTTTCACCTAATAGCACTCGATACGTTTACTCCTAGCACTATAAAGGGATAATAAAACAAATATACTTTTGTTGTCTATTTCTTGTAGAGAAATGTGTTATTGAGTGTCTTAATCATCTCAGAACTGATAGTATCGTGATGATTCTGGAAGAACGAGTGCTATCTTCTTAGAAACCATTGATTTGTGTTGATGTTTTGTCTAGATCTCACAGAGAGCAGTATTCCCCGGTGGATGTTTGAGAGTGGAGCTGTTTTCCTTCACGGCTTCGACAAAGAGGGAAATAAACTCTGTAAGAACCACAGTAAACCAATGCATGTTTAAAGATATACAGTGGTGTGCAAAAGTTATGGTGCCCCTGTACATTATCATGATTTTCCTTCGTAATTCAATGGTTGTCTGGATAAAAAATTTCAGTCAAATATCATAAATGAGAAATACATAGTGATATTTATGAAGTATATTAAAGTTTGTTTATGGAAATTGTGCAAGAATTATCTAAATGTGCATAAATTTGGGTATTCAGATGCTTGTTTACTCTCGTTGTGCTTGTTCCAAACCTGTTTGTATCTCCGATCTCAGTCTGGTTCCGTGTGAAGCTGCATGTAAAGGATTCAAAGACGGTTCTGGACAAGAAGCGGTATATTGCTTTCTGGCTGGAGCGATACGCCAGACGGGAGCCGGGGATGCCACTCACAGTCGTCTTCGACATGAGCGAGTCTGGGATGAGCAATATTGTAAGTTCACGCTCGTCCGGAAACACCTCACTATCGCCTTCCACACAAGCAATTATTAGCAATTTTAGTGTCACTAGACAAAAATCAATGCAGTCGACTCTCTGTTCTCTTTTTACACACGTAACATTAAATAGGACTAGTTAACTACATTGATTTGTTCATCTCAACATAATAGTACAATATTTCTATTGTAGAAATAATGCATTTTCATAAAGTTTCATAAATATAATTACTCAGAGGCATTTAGTCACATTGAGTCTTGTATAATAATACCAAGCCACAAATAGTCAGTGACAGCGAGTCCTATAGAGTAATTTAGTTACTGGGAGCCATAAAGAGTCACAGTGAGTCTTACATAAACATATAGAGGCACAAATAGTCACAGTGAGTCCTATAGCATAAAATTGTTACATAGAGCCTTTTAAACTCATAATAAATCTTACAATAGTATAGTGCCATTTAAAGCCACATTGACTAATATAGAGATATTTATAGTCATGAGTAATATAGAGCAACAAAGTTACAGTGTGTCATATAGAATAATATAGTTACATAGAGGACTTTATAGTCACTATGAGTCTTACAAAACAATATAGAGCCATGTATAGTCACACTCAGTCATATATAGTAGTAAAAATACATAGAGCTATAGTCACTCTGAGTCTTATAATATAGAGTCATTTCTAGTCTTATATAATATTTTAGAGCCATATATAGTCACACTCACTAATTTAGAGACAATATAGTCACAATGAGTAATATATTACCATATATAGTCTTACATAATAATAATATAGACATTTTGTCACAATGAGTCTTAAAAAATTATATAGTTACGTAGAGCAATATAGTTATACAGAGTTTTCTATAATAATATAAAGCTGTCACAGTGAGTAATATAGAGCCGTATAGTTACATAGATTTATATCGAGCTACAGAGTCTTGTCTATCTCAAGTGTAAAGCCATATAAAGTGCCCTGTTTGTCAGTCACATGGAGTCATTAAAATATATCCGATTGGTCTTTGTCTCCTTTTTAAGTTCATGAGTATGCTTGGCTTTTTCAGGACAAAAGAAGCTAGTTTTGCATTAGCTGTGATTAGCGGCGCCCTGTCATTAGCTCTAGCGCAGACATTTAAAGGTCATTATCAGTCTGGCGAGGGACACACGCCGTTCACTCTGAAACATTTTACAGATTAACTCAGCCTTTAAATCCTTTGGGTCAATCCAAACCCGCTGGTTTATTACGAGAGACCTCGGCAGATCTCCTGGATTCATGATTCAGAGGGAGAAGTGCTGGGGTTTAATTCGAACTAATCAAAGCTAATGCCATATTCATGCGGAGGAATTAAGAAGCGGCTTTAAGTCGCTGATTTAATGTGCGTCTGATTGGACATGTTTGTGATTTGAAGGAAAGTCACGAGGAGCTGTCTGTAACTCTCTGATTAAAGTTGAAAGTGTGACTATGACTTTACCGTCTGATCTTCGTCATATACAATCAGATACGTTTATTTAATTGGATGATGATTCCAAAAATTGCATGAGGAAAAAAATTGTCTTTTGTAGCCGAAATTGAAAGTCTTGTGAAATGCTCCAAGGAGAGCAAATGCTAAGACCAAAGCAAGCTAAAGGTTACTGGAGCCATCGGGAGATCTCAGAATTACGCAAATAGTTCAGATAAAGGCAGGACTGTAAGATTACACAGAACTGTTCCAAGGACCTTGGTCACAGAGGAAGATTTGAACTTCTCTGTTAGTAAAGCAGCACATTCTTCTCGGCAAAGGCCTCTATCTCTTGTAAAACGGCACATTCCAGAACCTTCTCTTTGTTCTGGTGGAACCAATCACGAGTGAACTTGTCCTTGTGTTTTGGATCGTATTGGAATGTGCAGTAACTGTCCCATGCGCAGGCACAAGTTTCCTGTGCCTTTGGAGCTCACACATCCCCAAAACATCAGTAACCTGCCTCCGTGCTTCACACTGGGGATGGTGCTCTGTTCATCAAAGGCCTTGTTGACCAAATGTTTCAGTTGTGGCCAAAAAGTTCAATCATATTTTCTGATAAATGGCCAAGAAATCTATTCCATGAGACGTGTCAAAAATATATCCAAATTTTCATTGAAAAACCTTAAAATTGTTGTGTTTTTCTGCGCCTAAAGCAAAAGTGTATTCTCTAGACTACTCTCCCGTGCTGATCTGAGGGTTAATTACTGCTGGATTAGCAGCAGATTAACAGTTAACTCCAGGCAATGCTTTTAGAGTCTATGAAGGTGTTCAGGGGGTGTGTGACGATCCCATCCCTCGTATGTTTCATGATGATCACCTACCGGCCACTTTATTAGGTACACATGGCTACACATCCGTTCACACTTTTGTCTTCAGAACTTCCTTAAGGTTTGATGTGTTGTGCGTTCAGAGATGGATATTTCCGACCATTATCTGTAAACCCTAGTGATGGTTGTGAGGGAAAATAACGGTCGATCAGCAGTTTCTGAAAGACCCATATATTCCATCACCACACTTGATCTTAAACAGATAAAAATAGGTAGAAATGTAAATAGGTTGACTTTAAATGGAGATAATTGAACAATGAAACAAAAATAGGTAGGAACTGAAAATCGTGAGTTTCCCAGTCTGTTGTCTTTCGTATTTCTTCCACAATTGGAATTGGTATTTTTTATTTTAATGCTGATATCCAGGTTTTTAATGAAAACCTTTTTTCATGCTTTTAGGACATGGACTTTGTAAAGTACATAATCAGCTGCTTCAAGGTGTACTATCCAAAGTTTCTCTGTGAGTATGTTTTGAATTATTCCTAAGTTTTTAACAAACCAATCGTCTTGCACCGATCACAATTTATTCACATTGTTATTGATTGATTGAAAAGGATCAATTACAAAAAGCAGAGCACAGATACGGATTATTAATTAAAGCTTGTGTTTCCTTCTCAGCTAAGATGATCATGTACGAGATGCCCTGGATCATGAATGGTGAGTTCTGATGTGTTCTATTAGAACCATGGCTGCAACTATTGATTATTTTCTTCCAGAATAGTCGATCGATTATCATCATGGGCAGTTTGCGTTTTATTTTATAGAGAAGTAAACCATGTGTAAAAGTCGATCACAGATACCCAGATGTGATTATAAACGTTTAGAATGCTCGCTGTGAAAACATCATAACAGACACCAGGGACAAAACTGTAGACCATCATAACACCTTACTGTAAATTATGTTTTTGTGCATTAGCTGCATGGAAGATTGTGAAGACGTGGCTCGGGCCGGACGCCATCAGCAAACTCAAATTTGTGACCAAAAATGACATTCAGACATTTGTGGATGCAGAGCACCTTCCGCCGCACATGGGAGGAACGGTAAGGGAAAATACGGCAAATGTACCACAACTGTTTCTTGGTGTTTTTCCAAGACGCAGGACTGTATGTTATGCTTTTTTAAGCACCAGAACTGTTCCTTAGTTGAGGAATTATTTTCGAGAACGACACAAAAAAGAAACTCTGAAAAAAGGTTTTGGAAGATTTAACAGAAAACCTTGTTTATTTAGCTTAAGCATGAGACAAGTGAGAGGGAGGAAATTATGACTCGTGGTTTGTGATTGTTTTAGTCAACTCATAAAATTTTATATATATTTTTAAGCATATTTTTATGGATTTTTTTACTGAATTAAGATTTACATTAGCATTTATTTATTTATTTATAACTAACTTATTTATTTAAATCATTTCTTTTATAAAACATTATCATAAAGGGCTCCTTCTTTATGACGTACACTTAGTTTGAAAGCAATTGAACTTAATTTAGGTATTTTACTCTGTTTAATTAAAAAAAACCTATTTAAAGAAGTTCTATTGTGCTGCATCTCTTTAATAACGTTAATTAAAGGTAAATAAAACCTTAAAAGGTTGTTTTATTTATATGTATGTATGTATGTATGTATGTTTGTTTATTTATTTATTTTTTTAATTAATATACACAAGAAATTTTTTAAAATTTAAATCCAAGTGTTTCCCTATTAACACTTCACGCATCGATAAACCAATAATAATCAAACCTGGAGGCACCCATCGATCTCCAGCCCTAATCACCGTACAATATTTCCAGGACCAGTTCAAGTACAGCTATCCTCCTCTTCCGGATGATGATTTCCAGTCTCCGATCAGTGAGAACGGTCCAATCATCAGCGAGGATGAGAGTGAAATCAAGGACAGTGAGTCAGAGTCCAGAGAAACGCTCGATTCCAGTTTCAGCTTGGAGCAATCCAGTAAAACGAAGAAGGTAGGGAGCATGACCTTAAACGCCTGCCCCGAGTGCTCATCTCTTTCTGCGTTCTCTCGTGTCTTCTGTGTTTGATTCTTCTCATCGCTTTAATTAATTCTTCTGTGTTTGCTTAGAAATGAAAGCGCATCTCTAAAGAGTTCTGTGTGTAAGAATCGCTGCATGCTCGAGAGTTTAGATCTAATAATAACATTCTTTCGTAGTTTTTTTCCCTTTCTCACTGTGAAATAAAAGCAGATGAGATCTGATCAGAAACCTGTACAATTCTCAGGCTTTTTATTAAGTTAAACTTACTGGCTGAATGCTTGATTCTGATTGGTTGCTGGTGAAACTGTGATTGTATAAAAGGATTAAAGCTCAGCAATTAATGAAGAAACTCAAAATCAACCAAGATTAACGAGTTCATTTTGAGAATGTGTTTTTCCTTGTCTCGGAGCTCACGGATGTTTAATTGTGTTCTTTTAAGGAACATTTTAAATGTATTTTTTTTACAAGCTGTGCACTGCGTCATGCTACTAGGACTAAAGCTCACGGTTGGGCTAATGCTGCGCGAGTTTGGGCGAATCGTTCGTTTGGACCAAAATAGTCAATTAGCATAATTTCATCTAATGCCTCGCGTTTAATCAATCATCAGTTATTGAACTCAAATGAATTTTCGGTTTAATCAATTTAAAAGAAAATGTGTAGTGTTGGAAAGGGGCTAATGCTAACTTTACGACTAGCATAATGGTGAGGAAATATTATCCAATGGTAATGGATAATGATGAATGATGATCTAACAGTCTGAACAAATCTATATGCTCTGATAGCGCCACCTGCTGGCTGTGTGAATTGCACAGGAAATTGATGTATTTGTGGCTGTACCTCCCACATGCTTGTGGGATTAGGTAGTTATAGCGCCGCCTGGTGGCTTTATGAACTGTTATTTGGTACTTTTATGGCCTGTACTAAATAGCTCTTGACAGCAAGTGAAAAAACACAAAAGGCCAGGGGGCGGAGGCTTTGTGCGAGGGCCCGCCCATCACTGCTGGCAGCTTTCATTTTATTTTGAGTTTAATTTTCTTTTGTTTTGCGTTCATTCACTGTTGGTGATGAACCTCTTTCAGTGTCACGAAATAGAAAAAAAACGTATTCGATCAATCAATCGATTTTATTGGTTGATTAAGAATTGATTACTAAAATAGAAAGCCGAACGTTTTAGCATCCTCGTTTGATTATTCCTGGCATTTGACGGACGTGAACAGCTAAACCCAGTCAGTGAAGTGGACTTTCAACATTCATTTAACATGTAAGTATCTGTGGAAAACACTCTTTAAAATGATATTTCATTTGTGATTCTCAGCATTCTGCTTTTCATTCACTTCTAACATTTTTTTCTGATCTAACTAGTTGTCTTAGGTACAATCTCACCAAGTTTTGTATTTTTTTACCATGAATTTGCTGGTGAACTACTCAACATTATGCACCATTTTGAATTTTAGCTATTTTAGTTTACCAAGCAATTGGGCTGTACCTAATAAAGTGGCCAGGGAGTGGAATGGTAATCCTGCGCATATTTAATCAGTTAAACAGGTGTTTGTTTTTTCTTAAATGTGTTATATTTCAAATGAAAAAAACTTGATTATAATGCAACGCTTCCTATAATCAACACGATCGATCAATCAATCAGCAACTCACTCTAGCAATCTAATATTTTTGGCATTTTTCAAATAATGTTTGATTATTTGATCTATCTTCAGCTGAATTGTGCAAATTCTCACTCTTTTGTCTTTGAATCGTTCTATTTGCATGATCTCTTCAAATCGGTTTAGTCCATTTTCACTTTATAAATATTTTTCCGCACTTAATTGTATTCTGACCTCCCTCTCCATTTGTCTCAAAACCAAGCGATGGTAGATGTTTCTCCTACTCAAGTGCCTGAAGTTTCCAGAGCCCAAGCCGATCCCAGCTCCTCGCCAGAAGCCATCCCGACACTCCCCTTTTTATAAAGAGATAACAGTTGAATTCCTCTTTAATGCCTTCTAGCGGAGTCTTCAGTTCCACACAGGAGAAGATATTTGATTCAAGACACATCTGTGGCATTAAGTGATATTTTAATCAAACAACCGTCTGGTTACGGGGTTTAATATCATTTGATCAGTCAGAGCTAAACGAAGGTATTTTAGCAGAGCTCTTTAGTTTCATGTAAATCCTTATAAATAAATCCGACTTTACGCAATTACATACATTTAAAGCATCTACAAGGGAATAGTGGTGTCTGGTTAAATTCGACGTACAATCAGATTAATTCAATTCAAAAATTCAATGTTTTAATCAATATTAATTTGATTGCTCCACTCAGTGTTGATTCATACATAATACACAGATTAGATGAGTTTCGTTATTTTACAATGAGGCAATTTGAAGGAAAAAGGGATTTATTTTTTGCCCATGATGCATTTTATCCCTCAAAACACAATTAAATTCAGTGCATTTTAAAGCAAAATTTGAAGCACGTGTTATTTTGATCAAATAACTTGATGTGGAGCTAATTGGTAAATAAAATGAACAATTATCAATAATGATGACATATTGTGCCACAAAATTGGTTCAGTGAATGTTTTTACATTCAGTTGTAACTAAAAACTTGAAAATAGAAATTTAATCGAAGTGATCAACTTGACTTTGAATTTAATCGAGAAAAAAATTCTCGAAAAAAGTCCAGCTTTTAAATATTAATTAAAGGATAATTTTTTAAAATGAAAGTATTAATTAGACCTTGAGTATAGAGGTGTAATGTACACTAATAATTTTGAAATGTATTATTATTATTATTATTATTATTATTATTATATGTGCTCATATGTGGAGAATGTAATCCATTTTTTTAATTGTGTTGATTCTTTACAAAGAAAAAGATTTTTCACATTTCTAAAACTTCTATAACACCTCAAAGCACCGGTGGTTGATCATTTGAGAAGGAAATATAGTACATGCAAAGCAGCTCATGAATATTAATGTGAACACGAATAATTGTTGAATGCTGTTCTCTTTAGAAGAACTGAAGCGGTCGAGTGTTATGTGTTTACTCAATGTGAAGCTCAAAAAAAGTTAACTTTTTAAACAATTTTCAGATTCCTAAATGCAAATAATTGTATGGAATCTTGAGACCCCAATTTTTTTTTTTACGTTTATTTTTAAGAAATTTTAAATAACTGATGTTTAATAATGTATTTGTTAAGATTTGAAAGACACACATTTTAATTGAAGTTATACAAGCAAATCTATAATTTACATATAAATAATCTTAGTGGAATCTGATGCAGCAAATGAAGAATACAGCTGATAAAGATTGCTAATGAATAATGATTGATCACTGATTGATTTGTACTTGATTTTTTCCAATCGAACTCTGAATGAAGTCCAATACATTTCTTGAATTTTAATAAAAATACACGAAACCATGGTTCAGAAAAATGATTAATTGTTTGATTTATTGATTGTGTGTTAAATGCAAGTACATTTGTGTGATTTGTGTTTTTTTTCTTCTTCTAATCTGTAACTTTGACATTTCCAGTTAAAAACTGAATAAAGTCCAGCTCATTTCAAATCAACATCTGCCTCTTCGTCACTTTGATTTATTATTTACACATTACACCACTAAACAGCCAAAAACGTACTCCGATGTCTTTATTTTAAAGGGAACTACACAAGAAATACACAGGAACTCAAACAATAACAGATCTCTTTACAATCTGAAGACGCAGTGCCAGTTCTCATGTCACGCCACCCTACATGAATATTAATTTAAAAAGTGTTGTTTTGTCTTTAAAATTACCATATTTTCACCTTTATTTTCACTTTTAGGAGTTTATTCTGCCTTCAAAATTAAATCCCATTTTCCATACTTTTGGCTGATTCAATGAAAAGAACCAGTAATGTTTGAAAAAAAAGTTTTATAACTGATTTATGTAATTTTTATCATTAAAACGGTGGAATATTAAAGTTATTAAGTTGTCCTATGGTGAGAAGATGGGGCCTGATGAATGGAAACCTTTTGTAAAGTTTTCCATTAAAGATAGGACCACCTTCTTCTGGGTGTCCTGAGAATTTTTTTTTTTTTTTTTTTTTACATGAAAAAGTAGATTTGCGGATGACCTCAGGATCTGCAGGAGACTTAATAAGCTCTTTGTTTTCCCTTTTCATCTTTGTCCCGGGTTTAATTTCTTCCAAATGTAATGCTGTTGTTTATTTGCATTATTTGTAGTTTTCATAGGTTCGTCATCGCAACCAAATTGTATAGTTCAGATTAAAATCTTTATTTTTTTATTGTTTTGGTCACCAACTTTCGGTGCGTAGAATTGTTTCTTTTTGTACATTTTTCCACTGAATGTAAAATTTTCAAATATCAAATTGATCTATGTTTTTGTTTCTAAAATAAATATCACCTTTTATGAGCCGCAGTGTTAATAGAAAATGTATGCCGCTCGAAAAGAGCTAATCTCACAACTAAACTTTCATTTAAAAACATGAAAAGCTAGTGGAGAGGGAACAGGACGGCGGTGATGAGCCTCTCGGCTTGAGCAGCAACACTTTTTTCACACACAGTTCTTCTTTTGAATGTGCTACATTGTGTTATTTGGACAGAAAAATTACAAGTGACACCTAGTGGACATGTGTACATTACCATTTACCTGAAAATTATGGTCGGTTTGCAGTTCAACGGAGGTTCCGTTTTCAACAACATTTAGACTTTTGAATAAAATTATTCAAATTTCTCTCAAAACATGTGGGTGTGGTGGATAGCACTGCTATTTATATATTTTTATATGGTCTTAATCTTAAAAATATATATGTGTAATATTTAAATATGTATTCTTAAAGTGTCAACACCCCTGAGACTCAGCAGGCTACCTTTTTTTGAAAAACCTAGAGAAAAGAGGTGTGTTTAGCCATGAGATTTGCATAAAAATTTGTGGATATATAATCACTTCTCATTTTCTCTTATCATTCACTCAAAGTGATGTGCATCAGACAGCGTAAAAAATTTTGCTCTGATTATTTTTGTCTTTCATTACAGTCTGGTGATCATTGTTAAAAGTCGGAGCACAATGAAGCAGCTGCAGACATTGAAGATGGTTTTGGAAACATTCCTGAAGCAGGAAATCACTGCAAACCTTCCTGTAATGTTTATGTTTCAGGTGAACTTTATTGAAGAAGGGCAGAAGTCGGATGATCTCGACCGAGAGTCTGGGAGATTAAAGGGAGTCCGGAGACCTTCTACTACATTTAAGGGAACTTTAATGCACATCAGGTAAAGTTCTCTGAAATGTTGAATATCAAAGACCCTGAAAAACAGCTCTGCTGCTGAAATGTGTGAAATAGTTCAGTGCCATGGACGAGGAATGAAAACATTAGATATTTCACAAAAACTTAAGTGTGTTTTTTTCAAATTCCTGCAAATATAGGCAGGATAAGGTAAAACGTTACGTTTCTTTTAGGATACGCTAAACAGATATCTTCATTTAGCAGTAATTTCAAAGAATTAGAAATTAAGATTAAACAATAATTAGACTTTAGAGAATAATTCAAAATGTTCTCCCAGTTCAGATTAACTTTGGTAACATTGCGTATTTCTAGTGTTATTGAATATTAATTCAAACCCAAGTAAGAAGACTCTGAAAGCAAGGTTTAAGAATATTTGACAGAAAATGTGCCTTTATTTTGCTTAAACATTCGAGATGCTATCAGCTAAACACATGCTGCGTTTAAACAAAGATGAACAGGGGATGCCAGAGACCCTTTTGCTGCTCATTTAAGCAACTTGTAACTTTCTGTTGTATCTATGAAATCAGAAAATAGGTTTCTAAACATTTATCAGCAATGATCCGGATCAATCTTTTCTGTTTGTCAGTCCGGCCGAGGAGCTGTGCTTTGGTGCGAAGGAATCAGAGAAGAAGTGTTTGATCATCATCAACAACATCAGCAAAAACCAGGTGGCCTTCAAGGTGAGATCAGATGATAGAGGAAAGAGATTTTTAGCATAGCATTGCTAGCTAATGTTGAAATGTGAAGAGAAAAACACAGTTTTGGTAAAAGTAAAAAAAAACCTGTGGTTTCTGTGGCCAGGTCCGAACGACGGCTCCGGAGAAGTACCGTGTGAAGCCCAGTAACAGCAGCTGCGAGCCCGGAGCCAATGTGGAGATCATCGTCTCTCTGCATGGAGGTACAGGTGACAAAAGCTGGTGGTTGGATGGCTTTATTTGGACGGTAAAACTGAAACACTGGAGCTGATGATTTCTCTTTGTGTGACAGGCTTCCAGGCATCTCCTCAGGACCGGTTCCTGGTGATGGCAGCAGAGATGGAGAACATCAGCAATGGTTCACTCTCAGACACCACTCAGTTCTGGAAAGAGGTTTCCAAAACTAAAATCTTGGAGCACAGGTAAACCAAACACGGAAAAACTGAGGATTTTGTCGTTCCTGTTGTTTGTATTTGCTCAGTCTCCTACACGCTCAAAAAAATAATCTTCTGACCTGATCCCAGGCTTCGATGTCACGTATTGGAGAGTCCGAAGTCTATCCTGAGCAACTCTGTGGATAATTTAACGGTGACTCCAAACTCCGGTGAGCATCCGGATCCGCAGAGCACGGTGAGACCCTTCTGTGCGTCATTTCTCTACACGCTTTAGTAAACGAACATAAAGGACTTCTGAGAGGCTGAATATTTTTTATCATGCGCCAGAATTCTCTGTTCACTTGTATTTACTGACACCTGGTGGTGACCGAGAGTAATGCATGCATCATTCCCAATTTGACTTCTTATGCTACACCCCTTACGGTCTACTGAGGCACTAACCCCCCTCTTGGCAACATAGACCTTGTCGATTAACGCAGTTCTGACCCAGTTCAAGCCAGTAATAGCAAGGTGTACCTAAGTGTCCGGTGGGTGTGGAACTCAAGCTGAAGCTGACTCCTGAATATTCAAAAGTGTCAGCCAATCACAGCAGAGAACGATTCATACTGAAAACTGGCGCAACAAACAAATTAAAGCTACCTCTTTCAATGTTTTTTTTTGTTGCAGATGCAGCGGGTTTTGCTGCAGAACTCTCGCCTGGAGCAGAAACTGGACCAGTGTTTGTGGATCCAGAAGCTTCTGTTGCTCATGGTCACTGTCCTGACGGCGTTCTGCTTCACCAATGCATATTTCCTCTGCCGATCAGCAGAATGATCCCAAACCGATCATTTCCTGGACTCTTTCTCTCAAGAAAAACTCAAAAACTGAACCAAAAAGAGAAGTTTTTGTCTGGAACATGTGCGGACGTCGTTCACTGCCGGAACAAACGAGAGTTCATTTATGAACTCATGTGTAGAGTAAAAAATTATGTAATTAACTTTAATGTCTATGATAGTGTTTTATAAAGTATGGATGTGTATGGAGAAATAAAAGGCAGATTTTATTATGTTTGGCCATTGTTTGTGTGTTTAAGTCGCTCAGTGTAGTGTTTCAGTTTTTCTGTCCAGCACATAAGAGAGAGGGGTGAATGAAAGCCCCGCTGTGTGTCTCGTGGGTCACTGCTGCACATTCTCCGCTGCAGATTAAACTCAAGCACATGATGCTGCAGCTCGTGACACTCACAGTGTGCCGGCCGGGGGAGAGAAGGGAGAGAGAGAGGGGCGAACGACGGAGTCTGCTCTGAGCTCTAATGATTTCCACATCTTCATCATTACTCTCCTGAGGTTTGTTCGTGCTCGTGAGGCTTTTGGATTCTGGTTTGTTTCAGTTTGAGCTGACCTGAATCATATTCAACTTCTCTGATTCGTTTTGGATAGAATGGAATCATACTTCATTGAACTGGATCATTTATGAATCATTCTGACACGACTGTTTTAAAAGATTTGTTTGGAATGGAACCTTATCCTGTGCAGCTAAACTGAATCATTTCGGGTGGAATTGAGCTGAATCATTATGGATGGAAAACAATGATTGTGGTTTTTGTTGAACTCCACTGAGTCGTATTCAACTCTATTGGACTCAACTATGTTGGATTGACATTTGGATCTTTTTGGAAAGAAAATGAACTGTCATGGATGTCAAATGAACATTATGGAATCGAATTGAACAGAATCGAATGATGATTGGAAGGCATATTGCGCCCATCTGAATCTTATTAATGTGGATATGAATCATATTTTGCTGAACCTAATTACAGTAGATGAAACAGATTCATTTTGAAGTAAATTGACTCAATGCGATCAAAACTGAATCATATTAATTTCACCTGAGTAATTGTTATACTGAATTGAATCATAGCGTTCAGAACTGAGTCATATTGGTTTGAACGGAATAATAGTTAAATGACTTTATACTAAAGATCAAAAGTGAATCACATTGAGTCGAAATGAATCATTCAACCACTGAACTGGATATTACATTTTTAAATTAGAACTTAACGATTATTTGAGCTGAATTAAATCTTATTAAACAGATAAATCATTAAAATTTAAACTTTAACGTAATTACAACTTTAACATTTAAATCATATTAACAAGAATTAATTTAAAATTGGAATTTAAAAGTTTATTTGAGTTGAACTAATTCATTAGACTAAACTGAATCAAATTGAACAGAATTAAATAATTAAAAATGGAACTTAATTATAATTTGAGCTGAACTGAATCACAGTAAGTTAATTTGCATTTAAACTGAATTGTTTTCAAATTAGCTGATTGGAACTGAATCACATTGGGGTGAACACAATCGTACTGAACCGGATCAAATCCTTGCAAAGGGACTTGAATCATTTTGAGCGGAACCGAATCGTATGAAACTACATTTAAGAATTTATTTTAGAACTGTGTTATAATAGTCTGAACTGAATTCTTTGATACTGAATTAAACTGTAGATTTTGGAGCTGAATCATAGAATCACTGAACATCGCTTGGAACCGAATCCTTTTGGGCCGAACCGAACACATTAAAACTACATTAAAAGATCAGAACTGAATCAGTTTACTGAAGTGAAAGGACTTGTTGCTCCTCCATCAGAAAATCGTGACAAAATTTCTCCTCGAATCAAGTCTCAGACAGCTTCATCTTCATCATCATCGGGAATCCACCCCATCCATAACTTCTTCTCAAACTTCATCTTCCTCCCCCGCTTCTACGGGACAGACACCCGGATCCTCCGAGGCATGGCCTCCCCGCGCCTCGAGACCTACTGCTGCCCGAACCGCGACGCGGCCACGGCGCTGGTGCTGGGTTTCGAGCCGCGGCTTTTCTGCGCTGTGCAGGCCGGCTCGTGCGCACTGAGCGCAGGGCTCGCTCTACTGCAAACGCTGCCCAAGCGCCGGAGCCCCAGAGGCGGCTCGAGCGGGAGGCAGAGCGCGAGCGGCAGAATCCTCCTCATCATCAGCGTCTGCGACATCCTGGCGTGCACCGGTGAGAAACACACACACACACAAACACGCACACACACACACACACAGCTGATCCGTGAAGGCTGATGCTTTGCGAATAAGTTGTGATTTAAACTAAGTTTCAAAGCAACAGTGCGGGTACTTTCTTTGATGTGCATCCGATGTGGTGTCCCAGTGAATCAATAGAGTTCTTATATTTAGTAAGTGTGAAATCACAATGTTTGTCAGTTCTGAGAACATTTGGAGGAATGTTCAGCCTGAAGAGTCATGACACACTTTCATGCCTAAAGTTTCATTTAATAAATAAAAAAAAGACCAGTGAATTATACGCTGAATCATTTTGTTCTGAACTGAATCACAAAGCATATTTCTGTCGAGCTGGTTAAGGATCTGAGTTTGTTAACTGTAATAAATCCTTTCTCCTGATCTTCTTTGTCATCTGGTCTGGCTTTTAAACCAGGTATACTGACTACAAATGTTTGATGAAATAGCATTTCTGTTCTCTTTACTTAAGGGATGTTGCTGCGCTCCTCTCTCTGGCTGGGTCTGCCTGGTCTGGTCTCTGAGATCTCTGAGGGAAACAGCAGCTCTGTCTGGCCTCAGGTCTACTGCGTCGGCAGCGCTGTGAGACACACTCCATCACACAAACAAGAGTGACAGATTCAGTGGTGTCTTATTCATTAAAAATCAGGCAAATGTTGTTTTTTTTAATAAATGCATAATTATATCACTCATTTGTTCATGTTTTGATCCTGGAGCTCTGTCATTAGAAAGTACAAATTGATCCCTGAACCACTGACTCAAATGATCTGCTTATAACGACTGATTCATTCGAACAGGCAAATAAATTGATAATTGAATCACTGATTCAAAAGGGTCATTGTAGAGTAAGGAATCTCTTGATCTCTGAATTGACCGCATTTGATCACTCAAAGTATTCGCTTATAATTACTGATTCATTTGGAAACCAAGCAAACAGCTGATTAATCACTGGGTGAAAAGATTTATTCAGAACGCCTGATTCGTTAGAAAACTAAATAAACTTATGGTGTGTTTGATTGATCACTGAATCACTGATTCAAATGACTCATTTAAAATGACGATTCTTTGGGAAAGTAAGCAAGGATGCCATGAAAGATTCAATGAGTCAAATGATTCACTCATAATGACTTTTTTTAATTCAAATGATTAGCGATCTAAGCTAACTGATTATAGCTATGAACTGATCATTGAATCTTTAAATCTAAAGTCAATCAAAATAACTGGTTTGTTAGGAAACCAAGCAAGCAGTCTTTCACTATCAACTATCAAAAGAGTCATTCAAATGATTGATTCATTAGGAAAACAAACAGTTTGATAACATACAGGTTTTAGTTTTATTCCTAATGTGTAATTATTTTATACAGATAGATTATGTATGACACGTACATTTGTGTTGAAAAAATAGCTTTAAAAAGTAACAAGTGATCGTTACAGTTGAACTAAAGTTTGTGTTCTTATAATCTTTGATTTCTGGTCAGATGTGGATCCAGCTGTTCTTCAGTGCCTCCTTCTGGTGGACCTTCTGCTACGCTGTTGATGTATTCCTTGTGGTGAAAAGATCCGCCGGCATCAGGTCAAAGCTTTTCTTTATCCATTTCTTTAGCGAAATTTAGCTTATGTTTGTTCACATTTTGATATTCTCTGCTCTAGTACCATTGTCCTGTATCACATGATCACATGGGGCCTGACACTACTGCTGTGTGTGGAAGGAGTCGCTATGCTCTATTATCCCTCCATCTCCAGGTGAAGCCTAATACATAAATCAGACTCAAATGATTCATACTGGAGTGAACCTTTTATTCGTTGACCAGAACAAACCAGAATACTGCTGAGGAAGGAGTCTATTGGAATCGAATCATATTAAGTGATACTGATTTGTTCTTTATGAGCAGAACTGGTTCCTATTAGACTGAAATGACTCATACCAAGTGGAACTGATTCATATTAAACTGAACTCACTCATACTGAGTGAGTTTATTCAGTTTGAATGGAACCGATTCATACAGAGTTAAATGATTTATATTAAACTCAACTGACTCATACTGAGTGAAATTATTCATATTAAACTGAACTGACTCATACTGAGTGAAATTATTCATATTAAACTCAACTGACTCATACTGAGTGAACGACTTTTAGTAAACTGGACTCACTCAAACTGAGTAAATGATTCTTATTAAGCTCAACTGATTCATACAGAGTTAAATGATTTATATTAAACTGAACTGACTCATACTGAGTGAAATTATTCATATTAAACTCAACTGACTCATACTGAGTGAAATTATTCATATTAAACTGAACTGACTCATACTGAGTGAACGACTTTTAGTAAACTGGACTCACTCAAACTGAGTGAATGATTCTTATTCGGCTCAACTGATTCATACTGAGTTAAATGATTTATATTAAACCGAACTGACTCATACTGAGTGGAACTGATTCATATTAATCTTAACCGAGTCATATTGAGCAGATCTGACATAATCCTACTGGAACAAGACTGAAATGATCCATTTTAATTATACCAATAGTGAATATAACTGAATCATTTAAACCTGATTGATTCATTTTAAGAAGAACTGGTTCATATTCACTCAAAGAAACCCATAATCAGGCTTTACAGAATGATCTCGATCTACTAAACTTGATTCTCAACTCAATCCTGACTCATAAAAATTTGTATGATCTGTTTTTAATTCAGCAACTTTGATGAAATTACTTTTTCATGTTTGTTTAGCTGCGAGGATGGTCTTCAACACGCCATTCCTCACTACGTCACCACATACGCTCCGATGCTGCTGGTGCTGACTGTGAACCCAGTGCTTTTCTCCAGAACAGTATCTGCTGGTGAGTAAAAATAGGAATAAATACCTTCCAACTATTCTTTAAATTGATTGAAGTGGACCTTTTAACACACTTATAATCACACTTTCTGCTTCACAATGTAAATATAGAGGGGTTGGACGGTGAAAATGAAACACCTAGATTTAAGTCTTAATAATTGTGAAGTATTTTTGGACAGTATCAGAAAATTCAAGATTCCAAATTCAGTGTTCAAGGTGTAACTGCAGTTTTTAACAAACTTTGCTTTTAAAAATTTTAACTCGATATATTCATAAGTAGCTCCTAAAGTTACTTGTTTTTTTTTGTTTTTTACTTGTTAGAATTGTTTTTATTAATTATCCAATAAAATATTATGCCATTAAAAAATTACTATATTGTCACAAAAATATCTGCATTTCATTTAAATAAATTATTATTTCACAGGAAAAATATTTGCAATGAATCTTTAGCTGCAAGTGAATATTTGCAATGAATTCTTAAGATCTCAACAAATCCAATTTTGTTGCAGTGCAAAATTTCTGTGCAGGTAATCTTTACATAATAACAAAGTAGACATATTTTATGAATAATAATGTAGTATTGTCCTACAGTGACGTCGCTGCTCAAGGGGCAGCAGGGCATTTACACAGAAAACGAGAGGAGACTCGGGTCTGAGATTAAGACTCGATTCTTCAAGATCATGCTGGTCTTCGTCGTCTGGTAAACATTTACTTTCACACAATTAAATTCTCTTTTTGAACATATTTAGCAAGAAAAAAAACTTTTTAGAAGAACCCCGGCTTAAGCTTCTAAACCAGAAACTAACAAAACAATAGCTTTAACAAAAGTTGTACAAATTTTTGATTTGACGTTCCGTGTGTTCAGCTGGTTGCCAAACCTCATCAATGAGAGTTTGCTCTTTTACCTGGAGACCAAGGATGATGTGAAAGCTGCCGAGCTGAAAAACATCCGCAACGCTGCGTTGATAACATGGTTCATCATGGTGAGAACCGAACACAGACAAACACACTCTCTGCAAGCTTTATCTGACCTCTACGTGTGTGCAGGGCATACTGAACCCCATGCAGGCCTTCCTCAACACCCTGGCTTTCTTTGGTTGGACAGGTGTGAGTGTGGATCTGGACTGTAGGGGGCAGCGTGAGCGGACACTGGTTTGGGATTCGCCCTCCACCTCTCACACAAACACAGGGTTCACACACACGTACACACTGGCATCGGCACTGCTCTACCAGGGCCACAGCAACACCCATACGCTCCAGATCCACGTCCAGGAGAGGGAGAAGAAGAGGAAGCTCTCAGAGGAGCCCTCTGGAGGTGAACGCGTACAGGCTCTGGTGGCAGAATCTGGTGATTGACTGAGAAAAGAGTTGCTTTTTATACCTTTGTTCAACATCATTTGTTCTTAGACTTTCTGAAACTAAGATTTCAGTCTGAGAATAAATGATGAGGAAGACGGGATCCATGGTGCTCGAGGTCCCGTGTAAAGTTTACAAAGTTAGTGATGGTTTGGGGTGACAGTGATGTCATCTGCTGCTGTTGGTCCACTGTGTTTTCTGAAGTCCAAGGTCAACGCAGCTGTCTGCCAGTAATAAATAATCAGTTAGTTAAACAGAACTGGTATCTTCATCAGATCTGAGATGCGTTTATTTACTGTGTTTTTGACAGATTCCGAGTCGAGTACAGTCGAGATTCACACGTCCAGCGAACAGCCTGAAGACCGAAAACACAATGGAACCTCTATAGAGATTCCCTGAGCAGGAACAAACTCACTTCAAACAAAATCGACCTGGGTTTGATTCAAAGAGAAAAGTATTTTATTCATGAAGAGCTTTAATTTACTTTCAGGTCAAACTACGAGAGTTTAAAGATTAAAACGTGTTTCTGTTATTTTTAATGTGATTTTGAAAGATTTTTAAAGGATCTCTAAGCTATTGTTCACACAGTTAAACCAAATAAACTATGCACATTAGACTAAAACCTGCTGCAAATTATTTCTGGAAAAATCTCTTTGTAGAATCCCTTTTTGGGAATATGATTAGTTTTCAGAAGAGACCGATCATTTTCAACAATTCTTGATTTGTAATTGCGTTTGGTTCTGGTTATTATCATCAGCTGCAGTGCCTCATAGCCCCCAGCAGAGAGCGCTAAAGTTATTCACATTCATCTTGGTTAAAGTAAGAAATGCCTCTAATTTATATATTTAAAAAAAAACTTTTAGAACATGTATTCAACAAAGTTTCTATGATTTCATGCTTAAAAATTAACTAAACCTCCCGATTTTAATTCACACTCTTGTCAATTGTATAAATTAATTTTTACGTTAATTTAAAAAAAATTTCAATTGCATACATTTTATTTAGATTTGAAAGTGTAAATCTTTATGTTAGTTTTTAAATATTTCAGTTGGGTACATTTTATTTACATTAAAAGATTTGTTTTAAGTTCATAATTATTTCAATTGCATGTATTTTTGTTTGAGTAAAAATGCCAGAATGTGGGGTTACTCTAAATTATTTTAGGTTCATACATTCTATTTTGATTAGAAAGAGTTGATTTTTAAGTTAATTCATAAACATTTTGATTGCATCCATTTTTTAGAATAAAAGGAATTGATTTATTAGTAAATTCTCAGTTTAATTTAATTCTTCCATGGGTTCTTTGGAACACAACTTAATTCAGTGGAGCATAGTTTATTTATTATTTATTGGCACAACCCCAGAATTGAATCAAATAATTAATTAATTACAAAAAACAAAACAATTTCCTATTTATAAAACAATTAACGTAAAAGATTAACGCTATTTACATTAACAGCAGCGCTCGTTTTCTCTGATGTTCTTACGCATGATTCTGCTTTAGTTCCTCTGTTTGTTGATTTTTTTTTTGTGCAGGTGAGGAGCACAATGGGCACACCTGCACATGGTCACATGACCCACTTTAAACCTGGCTTTACTGTAGTAAACACGGCTGGGATCTTGTCAAGAGCAAATAAGGGTCGAGGAGATGTGAGACTCAGCAGAAAAAGCACACTCTCTCATAGCTGTCCTTTGAGATTCCCAATGAGTTTCACCAGTCAAACTGGTTGCACAGTGAATTTGGAACTGGCTGCATGATGGAGAGTCTTTCTGTGGATAGCCTGAGATCTGGTCATCATAGGGCTTTGTGCTCGAGCTACAAAGAGTGTTTCAGTTTCCATGTCAAAAAACAGCCTGCTGTTGAACAGTGTTTCAGTTTCACTGTCCGAGCTCTGTAATTGTGAATACTTAAACTCACACAGACAGACACACACCCAGCAACACATGGCTGCAATAATTCCCCAGATTACACCATTAGTGAGTGTTAAAGAACTCGCACACATCCGCGTTTAAAGTGTTTTAGGAGCACCAGCTGTGACGGGCCCTTCTGGTCACACCCTTGTACCCCAGACCAGCAGAGAGTCTGGAGTGTGAACAGACGTGTGTGTGGCCTTGGCCTTGAACAGATTCCTCTCGGATCAAAACACTCGCTCAGGAATTCACAACACGTCTGTGTGAACCTGGCAAGAATTGTCCCCGTAAGACCAACACGATAAGAAACGATCTACAAAAACAGAAAGCATTATCTTCACCCAACCAAACACCAAGAATCCCAACACCCTTCTCTTTTGTTCACTGGGATTCATTTATGCATTCTTTGTATGCAATAATCTTTCACCGATGTTTAAATTTATAAATATATTTGTCTTATTTTTGACAAAAATTGTGTTCACGTTTAGGTAAAGGAGCAGCTAGTAGAGGGGCGGTGCCGTAGCACCCTCTGTTGACCAGTCACTGCTAATGCAAAATCCCAAAAATGTTACATTCTTAAATGTTATGCTTTGATATTATGCATGAAATATGGAATCATGTAGCTAGCTCTCAGAGAGGAGAAGGCTGGATCGAGTCCAGGGAAGGACACCTTACTTATGAGGGGTTCCTTTGATTCCTTTGGTTTTGAGAGTCTGCTGGATTGATGACATTAGATTATGAGCCAACTGTGTATCCCTGAAAGTATACCGCACTTCATCCCACACAATACATTGAACAAACTCCCAGGAACACAGTGTTTATAAAAGAAAGACGTTATCACGATTATTCTCCAATGCCAGCATTTTTTAGATTGTTGTAGTTATTTCTCTGGGCTCTACCGCAGCTTCTCCTGCTGTTTTCATTACAGAGGAGACTGTTCTCTGGAAAACTTTGGCTCAGGCCGAGTTTGCTGGAGGCCAATCCTCGAAACCATTAACTGTGAGTTCAGGAGCTTCAGCCATAAAAACTCATTACAGTAAAAAGCAGCAAAATGTAAGTGTGTCTGGTCCTCCAGCAGAGAGAGCGAAGGAGAGAGCTTTATGAGGCGTCTGGGAAACTTTTCCAACAACGGTTTCCCTGATTTGTGATACGCAACTCTTAAAACCATTCACCACTATCTCTAAACTAAAATGACGACTGTATCAAAAATGTATATTCCGATACTATATAGCAAAGGTATTATGTAAGATTACCAGGCGTACAGTGAACTCATTGTCATGTTCAAGAAACCAGTCTGAGATGATTCAAGCTTGATCACATGGAGGGTTATCATGTTGGAATTAACATCCAGTAGAGGGGAACACCTGGGATGGACATGGTCAGCAATGATACTCAGGGAGACTTTAGCACTGACGCAATGCTTGATTGGTACTAATGGGCCCAAAGTGTGCCAAGAAAATATCCCCCAGACCCCCAGACCGAGCGAACGCAAATCTTTTGCTAGGGATCACAAATGATTTGAAAAAAATATTTTCAGCCTAATTTTATTTCTCCCAACCGAAACATTTGCCCCTACCTGAAACATGGTCCTTAAGGGGCAGTGTCGACACCAATTAAATTGCCTCTTAAGTCTGGTTAATGGATTATTCAATTAAAGCATCCACATATTTTGGACGCTGCATCCGAGCCACCTGTGTTATTGTGGGCAGGGCTTATGGTGAGCTCCTCCAATCGCGTTATTTAACCCCGCCCAATAAACCTCTGGCTCCTCCCACCAGGACTTTCTTGGGCTACGCGCGTGTGTTTCCCATTCACCACTTTTGGGTCTCTTCAGCAGGGACACAAGGAAACTCTTCGAGAGGAAGTCAGCCCTCAGATAACAATCAGAATGTTCATACGGACTTTGTGGATTACAGCGCTTTTGAGCTGCGCGAGCGTGGACGCGGGGAAACCCGATGCGAGCGTTGAAAGCGCGAGATGTGCGTCGCGGTGCCTCAGCCTTCACATCACACGCTTTTCCAAGCATCTCCAGGTAGGTCAAAACTCGTAGAAAACAAATTATTCTACTTTAACAAGAGGACCAGTAGATATTTATTAAAGGTGTGCTGTTAATTATAATATACAATATTTTTTAATCAAGTGTTGTGTATGAGACTCTGAACATTGGACCTTTTAACTGAAAATTATGTCCGTTATGAACAAAAGGTTCCGTTACGGTTTTGTTCAACCGCTAAATTTAAAAATTAAAAAAATAAATAAATAAATAAACAGAAATCAACGATATCGTTAGATAAATTTGACTTTAATTCGTTTGTAACAAAGTTAATAACTCTTTAATATTCGTGCATTTTGTGAAATGTGCCCTGTTTTGACAGTCGGTTGTGATTGTTATTTACAATTTTTCAATAAATATTTATGAAACTGCTAAACACAGACAATGATAAATAATGCATATATTACTCGGGGTTAAACTATGAATTAACTATTTTCAAACATAATTTGACGCATCTGATAAGCCAGCTCTGCAATTTTGCACAATTTGTTCTGCTATAGCATTAATTATTTTTCCTTGTTAACCTTCTACAAAATAGTTACCCCATAATAATATGTTATTATTATATAATAAGAATTCTGTTCCCATTATGAGTCCACCTGATGTTAATTACATTGATTGCACATGATTTCGAAAGGTGTGCACCTGTTAATAAAGCGGGAGGAGTGACATCATGCATGTCTGCCATATTTGTAGCGTGATGCCGGAGTTGCTGAATTTAATGTGTAACCATGGCAATGCTGGCATCACGCTACAAATATGGCAGACATGCATGATGAAAAAGAGCTTTTTATTTTGTATTTGTAGTAGTTATATTAAGTAGTTATATTTAATCTCAAAACAATTCTAGTGCAACTCCTGGTGGAAACTAAGAATACAAACAAAATGGTCACTGTGGCCATTGTGATGACACCTCCTGCTCTATAGATACCCCAGCTAACAAAACAAGACGGAGCATAAACCACGTATGTGGATGAAAAAACTACTGTCTAGACCTCTGAGACAGGATTGTATTTGAGGCCTAAATCTGAGTCCTAATGAGCTCCAGAACAGCCAGGACTAAATTAATTGAAGGGGGGAGACAGGCTTTTCTCAGGGAAGTGTCCAAGAACCCTCCTGCGTTCCCCTGGAAAGAGGAGAACCTTCCAGAATGACATCCATCTTAAGGGAACATGGGAAAAGGGACACATCCACGTCATACAGAAAGCAACCTTATCCAGTATGCACTTGAACTCAGACTAGTACAGCAGGAAAGTTACACATTTACAATATTAACTAGTGGCTTCAGGACATTTTTGTAATTGTCTTCAAAGGGCTAGGACCCAGAATGGGCACCCAGATCTCTGATAATGGCTCTGCATCAACTTTGCCCAATCAACTTCCTAAAAATAGCCAATCCTGTGAAAGAGATGTATATTGAGTGCAAGTATTGAGCAAAGTCTGGGAGTACTTATGTGCACAGAGCTTTTAAAAAGTACTCAAAATTACTTTTTTTAGTATTGTGGCATTTTGTCTGTAGAAATGTAGTGTTATCTGAATCTAGAAGCATTAAAAATGAACCATTTTAGTTTCAGAAGCTTTTTTACGGTTTGTGTGAATGGCTCAAGCACTTTTTGATTTCTAACTCTACACCCATTGTGTGTTTGTGGCAAATAAGGAGCATGTTGTGAGTTATCATTTCTTTCGTTCCCTGTGAGCGTCTGGAAGAATCTTCATATGTCTGAATGTGTGGAACAGGTTTATGCAATGCAATTTGTCTGCCTTCGATTATTCAGCCTCTCCATTTTTGTGAGAGTGGAAGAGAAATGATCGATAGGGTTTATAAAGCGAGATAAAAGAGTGTGCCTCTCGTCCATGTTCCTGTGAGTGTGTCTCTCCTTCCATGAGAGTGTGTGTTCTCAGCTCTTTCATGTTCTAATGGGAGGTCTGGTCAGCTGCAAAAACACACTCGGCCTCCTCTGAAGTGACCTGTGACCAAATGCCACCGTCACACTCGGAGAGAAAAAAAACTCTGCAACTGTTTCTCTTCACCTTTCTGTTGGATGAACCTCGGGTTTTCTTCCTCGTGAATGATTGATGTCCGTAAGTTCAATGTAAAGACCTTTGCTCATCTTAAAGACACCCATACTGCATTCAGTTAAAATTACATTAAACAAGTGTTTATTTGTTATCAGGTTTTGGAAGCTTAAAGCTATAGACCCAGAGCTTGATTACCAGTGTATAAACATGCAATTAATCTTATAACTCAAGTAAATTATCAAATTTGAACGAGCCGTAATTCTCTGTTCAAGTGTGCTGTCGCTGCATTACAGATGCCCTAATACTTTTTTCTTACCACAGTTTGGCAGTGATCTTCATGAAACACGGTCTGCTGGAGTCAGAGTTTGATTAAATGCACAAACATTTTTTTAAAAGTAGAAAGATCAAATGTATGCAGCAATCAGAGATCTTTTTTTCTACTGTTGCTTTGTGTTTCCTAGTTATACACTCACTGGCCACTGTATTCGGTACACCAGAACTACATCAGAACTGCCTTCATAGCAGAGATTCAGAGAGTTTGCTCCATATCGACACAATGGCTGCACATTGGTGATGCAGATCTCCCGTTCCTCCTCAATCTCTAAGGTGTTCTACTGGATTGAGATCTGGTGACTGCTCTTCTCAAGACCTTGATTGTAACAAGTCGTTATTTGAGTTACGGTTACTTTCTATCAGCTCAAACCAGTCTGGCCATTCTCCTCAACAAGCATTTTCTCCCACAGAACTGCCGCTCCCTGGATATGATCTCTTTTTTGAGACCAATCTCTGTAAACTCTAGCGATGGTTGAAAATAGATTCTGAAATACCCAGACCAGCCTGTCTACCACCATGCCACCTTCACAGTCCCTTAAGTCACCCATTCTGATGCTCGGGTTGAGCTGCAGCAGATCATCTATGTCTACATGCATGGTTAGAATGGTTAGAAATTTGTGTGCCGTTGGACAGTGTACCTAATAAAGTGGCCGATGAGTGTATATCACTTGGCTCACAATGCCGCAATGTATTGAAAAAATATTGTATTGCAGTCCTAGAGCAGCAAACAAAGAAACTTTGTGATTTTAGGTCATCATTTAATAAACTGTGAAATGAACCCATTTTTCAGTTTTTACTATCCCATTTGACGTCTAAAGAGCAGAGTATTTATGTGCACTGAGTATTAGTGATCGGATGGCAGACAGAGGGAAACACCCGGCTGTAAATCCAGCGAGCTGAAAGAGGCACTCTGTTTCTGAGTTCCTGTGTGTATGGAGTTATTTATGTGTGGATGAATGAAGCCAGAGGTGTGTCCGAGGGCTCCGGCTCACACGTTTGACGTCGTAAAAGTTATTACGGGTTAAATTCAGCTCTCGCTTTTCTCTGTCCGCTCTTATATTTAATGCAGAAAGCCCAAGGGAAGCGCTTTCTGATCCAGAGGAAAGACAAACACTGGAAACATGTTCTGCCCTTGATATAAAACATCTTGCAAATGGACTCAAACTGTGCTACTTTTCCTCTGCAAAGACACGATTCTGGAAAACCGTCATCATTTTTAGGTTTACAGTCAAGTGTAAAGGCGGTTTATTAAAGGATTTTAGTAGAAGTGTATATAAATATATTTTAATATCTCAATCACTGCTTAATTTGTTAACCGCGTCTATCAGCAGAATCGTTAGCACTGAACAGACAGCTATGCTGCAACATTTGTCCCTTTTACCAACGTGTCTGTAATTTTGTCATTTATTTTATTGTATTGTTTGCTCAAGAAAAAAAGGGGAATTCTGATCTAAATAAAGAATGATTACAAATATTTGCTAGTCATTCAGAACTGAACTGAAAACAGTGGTTAATAAACCAGGGTACGTACCGAACCATGAACTCTGTGTACCGTTTCACCCCAAATAAATAGATAGACTCTGAAGCATGCATGATTATAGATGAGCCTTTCCATCGCCGTGGGCGGATTAATGCACAGTGGAAAACACGTGTTTAGTGCTGTCACCACGGATCACTCGCAGGACGTTTATGAGTGTCCGTGAGGGTGAGCGTGTGCGTGATCCTGAACAATATTAAGAACAGAAAAGGGTGGGGCTAAGTCAGTTGGCTCTTTAAACAACCCCATTTGCTTTACTTCAGCTTTTACAGCTCTGCAGAGCATGCATGGCATCTGTAGATGTTTTACACCTTCTGATAAGAACCCTGGTTTGCTGATTTACCAGCTCATTGCTCAATCCTGATGGAAATCTCGATCCACTTTAACATACAGAGCGCTGTTTTCACCACCCATACATACATCATGGAGCTCTGATGATCATCAATGTTCTATTTAAGATGAGTGTAACCAAGCGAGCACCTACCACCTCACATGCTCTCTTCAGAAGATGTCAAGATAATGGATGAGGCTCGGTTCTTCAGCAGAACTCCATGCGGGCTTGTTTTTGTATTAGTGATGTTTTTGGAGAGTGTAGTGGCCCTGTTGAACCCTCACCAGCAGCAGCAACAGCTTCGTTTTAAAGCATCTGAACAATGCAAATAAAGAACAGAAGCAGAGCTAAACTCAGAGGAATGTGAGAGAGAATAGAAACAATCCCTCCGTCCGGCTCAGAGCGCGGGTTCATCCCAAAACAGAGTCCAACCACCTGCCCACACAGACGGAGACGGCTTTCCATTCAGTTCCATTCAGTGTTTAATCTGATGTTCATCTCAAGCCGCAATTTCTCTTGTAGTGTAACATTATCTGTGCAGTCATTACAATAATTCATTTAAAATTAAGATATAATGATAAATTACCATCTATCTGACCATCACCTTTATAGTGTCGTATTTGTGCTTTAAAATATGCAAAATTAAAAAATAATATCATGCTTACAGAACGAATGAAAATGTTTACTATTTAAAATTTGTTGGGTCAGCCGATGCTGAGGAGCATAGTGCACAGAGGTCACTCCAGACCACCAAACATCATGTGGCCTTCAGGTTGGCCCAAGAGCATATTTTAGAGAGCTTTGTGGAATGGGCTTTCGGGCAGCTGCATCCAAGCCATACATAACCAAGTGCAATGCAAAGAGTCGGATGGAAAGCATGTCGTCACTTGACTCTAGAGCTGCAGAGAATTCTCTAGATCAGATGAACCAGTCTGGGTTTGGCGCTGTGCTGATTGGTGATGTTTGAGGATGGCTTCATTCTGTTCCAACGTGTCTGCCCACGGTTCATGAAGCAAGCTCCATAAAGATGTGGATGAAAGAGTTTTATGAGGAAGAACCTCCTGATTTCATCCTGATAGAACACGTTTAGGAGGAATTCGAATTTTCTCCCTTTCAGAAGAAGACCTGTATATGGAATAAGAGTGTGCGTGTGCGTGCGTGCGTGCGTGTGTGTGTGGGTGTAGAGGATGTGTGCTCCTAGTGAATCAGAAATATCTCACTTAACTCCAGAGTCAGGGTGAAGTGTTTTTGACCTGTGAGGAGGTCAGAGACGCAGCAGCTGCGTTATAACAACATGAACAGAGAGCTCTGCTGATGGACAGAGATGGAGAAATGCAGCACTAGTTTGGGACGGAACGGAAAGATGAGTGATTGGGTGACGAGTGGATAATCAAATCAAATAAAACCTTGACAAAAGTATGAGATGTTATAGAAAATGTACATCCATGCATTTAGCACATGTTTAAAACCAGAGCGATTTACTAGCTTTCATTAAGTTTATTCGATTTTTTTATTTTAGACATATCTAAGGCTTTAAAAGGTTGTGGTTTAAGGGGCGTGGCAGGAGCAAGGGAGGACGGAGGAAATGAAGGGTTCCAATTAGATAAAAAAAAAGAGTTTTTTCCTGGTAAATCGTGCATTCCATAATTAGAAAAGAAGAAATTAGTTCTCATTGTTTATGCTGTAGTCATTGTTCAGTAAATCTGGTAAATGCTACGTTTTTGGTAACATTCTCCTTGTGATTTCTAGTGCAGTGACCTCATGTCAGAAAGGTGTAGGAAATTCAGATTTGTCATTCCACGTGGTCTTTCATCGAGCCGTGAGAGACGCTTTTAAAATGGAAATATCTGTAGTTTGTCTCTTTGAAGCTGCTGGAGCTTTATCCTTGACGCGCAGCGCTCCACTGGAGTCAGACGGAGCTCTTTAATGATGATGATAAGTCTGATTTCTCAAGGTTTCTCCGGGGGGTTCCATGGGATCACATTGTCCCAGAATCCTTTGAACCTGACAGTGAACCAAAGCAGACTTTACTCTGCACTGCCCCAGTTCACATGCGTTCCACTCAGAGTGAAGCTGAAGGAAGAGCTCATGTGAAAATCCACATCCGTTCACCGGATCATTACACTTTTACAATTTCTAAACGGGACGTTGATACCCATTTGTGATTCTTTAAGATATTTATGTGACAAAGTAAGGTCGGGGTGTTTGTTAGATGGTATTGTAAAGACATTGCTTTTCTAAATGTGCCTTTATTCACTCAAACAACATTCTTCTCTCATTCACTCTTTGTTTGCAAAATGCCGATCAATTCTGCTCTTTCCTGTACTCTCAAGTAAATAGAAGAATGACATCACCTACTTAAAGGCCAATCAGGGGCTCTGTGGTGTGAGAAAGGCGGGGACATTTCTGCATCTTCTATATATGCATATCTATAGCATCTTTTGTATATTTTAAAATAGTGTTTTGTTAAAAAGATGAAATGAAAAAAAAAAGTACAGGCTTTTTTTGAAACTCTGCTAAGTGCTAAGCTCTGCAAACAACTCAACTCACAAAAATTCTGCCTTTTCAATCTATACTTTCACTCTAGTTTCCCGTCTCTTGTTTTGCTGAATGAAATGTTTTTATTTTGCTGATTTATTGTTTTCTCTTGTGCTCATAGAGCAACGGGTCGTTGGTGTGGTGTGAGAATCACAAGCAGTGCTCCAAGGTAAGCCTGTTGTTTTCTGAGGATGAACTCATTGTACAAAGTGTCTCTCACTGAACTCATCTGTTTGTCAAGCACTCCCTTCACCGAGCTGTTTACACACTAGAGCTTGTAATGAACTGATCTGTGTACAGTCGCTCTCTCTCTCTCTCTCTCTCTCTCTCTCTCTCTCTTGAGCTGTGTTCTTGTGAAAGGCTCAGTTGGAGCAGATCTTTCTCTACACAGAGAAACAAAAGGCATCCAAGTGTGTGTCGAATGTTGGTGTGTTGGAGTTGGTTGATTACTGACTCTTTATTTTTCTTGTCAGTGGTGGTCATCTTTTTTACTTTAAACCTTGTTATTCTTTTATTACAATATGCATTTGACTGACGATTTTATCCAAAGCAACTTATATTTCTCAGAATGAACACATTTTGGTCAGTTCTTGCTTTCCTTCGAACTCATGTCTTTTGCTGAGCCTCAGGAAAGTGTTTATTTTGATGTATTCAGTAATAAATACTGAATTAATGAGCAATTAATTTTGTATACAGTTGTACAAATATTTCTAATGAATAATTATTTGTTATAAACATTGTTTTATACCATGTAAATCATTACAATTATTACAGGTAGTTTCTAAATTTACACATATTTTTACATTTTGGTTTACATTACATTAATTTATTATTTATCATCAGGGGACGTGACATATTAGTTATATTGTTAATGATTAAATGTAATCATTTATTTATAATAATGAATCATTAATTGTATTTTTTATTTAGCTTTATCTTTTTGTTCTATATATAAATATATATGTGTGTGTGTATATATACATATATATGTGTGTGTATATATGTATGTATATTTTTTTGTAATTTTTTTTTTGTTCAGCAATACTATTAAGGTTATGATTATTTCTTTATTATGACTGTAGTTATATACTATTGAACTAAGTGTATTTAAAGTATTAATGTCTGAAATACACACAAAGACTGTTTCGGTGCATCAGAAGTCCCCCAGAGCTGCTTCTTGATTTGTGATTGGTGGGTTTCCTGGAGCAGAAGCAGCTGTTGTGATGCTAATGGAGCCGTCGCTCTTCATTAGCATTCAGCAGCAGCTCCATCAGCCTCCATTCAGCCCCGTGCTGCCCTTTGTGGAGCTCTGACAGGCAGAGAGATTGGGAACTGGTGCTCGGTCGAGCGGAGAGAAACCTGGAGCTCAGTACAGACATTACAATGGTACAAGTGCTGAATGTAAATGTAGTAATGGAAGTTATCGTAGAAGTCGATCGCAGCATTATATTCAGCTGCTCCTTTAGTCCCTGCTAATGAACAGTTTACACATGTTTCCGTGAACATTTTTAATGCTTCAGGGTAATGCTTCAAAGGCATGCAATAATGTTTTTACAACCGGGATCAATATTTTATGTGTCTTAATGAGGATTTATGGGCAATTTTTCTTTTCAACAGATTGTAAAGGTCCTTGTGCTTTTCTGGGGAGTTGCCTGATGCCGTCTTTGAGCATCTTGTGAAGTGATCTTCCTTCTCTTGGCTTTTACTGCATGGGTTCAATCTGTCAGGACTTTAACGCTCCTTTTGGTGCCACATAAAGTGGATGAGTTTAAAGGGGAAACGTGTGAAGAAAGGCAGAGAGTAAACCAGTCGCCCGCCATGCTGTATTCTCATCACAGTGATGATGTTCTGTTTATGTCAAGTTTGGTTCCAAAATGCTGTACATCCACATTTTAAAGAAAGACCTCTTAAAACGTCTTTGAATTACAGCAATCCATTTGATTTTTAATTTCACAGCAATCAATAGAATAGTGTTGAGTCTTTCAGACTCGTTTCACGCAGTCGGTTACACAACTGCTTTTCCTCATATTCAGCATTTACTAGCACATGGCATCAATCTTGGACTCCTGGCTACTGTGAAATGCGCACACTCTCTATTAAAGTAATCCTTTTTCATGATCCTTTTTGATTTTGTAGACTGAATGGACGATAAATAGAAAGAGGGAAAATGAGGGAAAGAGATCGCGATCAAACCCAGCACCTACACGAGTTTAGTTTTTACTATTTTTTTAGTTTAAAACGCATTTAAAAATATTATCCCAATATAACGGCTGTTTTACCCGTTTACCATTGTTTCTCTTAAAACCATAAAACAATTTTAAATGCAGATCAGTGAAACACAAATACTCAACAACGATTGGCGGGGCTCTGGGATGCCCTAATAACCTACATTTACTCCTTTGGTAGACACTTTTCCCCAAAGCGACTAACCTTTCAAGGAATGAATGCGTTTCATGGGTTCATGCTTTCTCTTGGGTTTGAACCTGCGACCTTTGAGTTTGTAGTGCAGTGCTCTACTGACCGAGGCACAGGAAAGCTCGAGGATTTTTGAGGATTCATGGCATGTTGCGGAACAAGTTCACATGTGTTTGGAGGACCTTTCAGAAGTCATCGGACCGTGTCCCTTGTTGCTTCCTGTGTGGTATCCTCTGGGAGTACGGTGTCCGGAGGCCGTTTGGTATCTGTATGACTGTAGCTAAGGCTTGATTCACAATACCAGCAGCAGGTACTCGGAGCTGTTTGTATGCATTTTTAAGTCAGCCACACTACAAATGTTCATTTTTCAATGTGGACTATACATTGTATTTGCAGCAGAGTCACAAATCACACTCAAAATGAAATTGTATACATAAAATATAATAAAAAGAACCAAAATAAGCCAATTTGGCCTTTTCCAGTTTCATGCAGTTCAAGATATTTGGGAAGTGCTGGTGTGCACTAGTTCTCTCACAGTGGGGTCTTCACGCTCAATGGAGTCCGGCTCACTGGGGCTTGTGTCACAGCGGGCACCTAAACCGGTCCCCAGTGTGACTAATTTACTAATGCGTGGAAGGGTGCTCGGCGGGCTTCTGCTGCACTCATTACTCCTCATGGTGGGTGGCATTCACCCTCACTGTGTCTCTCGAGCTCCACAAGAGTCTCTCATGTGCTTGAACCCTTACCCATCACACATTTCTGCTGGAAGTTGTGTGTCGCCAGAAGATGAACAAACGCTTGCTCGTTTTAAACCATTGCTAGAGGTCATCAAGAATTAAACACAGCTCTCTTCTCGTTCTCTTGCTTTCTCTCTTTTGTTCCTCGTTCAGTGTTTTGGTGGATAATTGATGAAGCTCTTGTGTTTCAGTTTCTCTGGTTGCTTTTTCGTTAATAATTCAGGCGATGATTGTTTCTGATAGCCATTGGGTCATCTCAGCTCAGGTTCTCAATTCAGATTTATTCTTGAAAATAAAAGCAAAAGATATTCTAAACTTAAACACATTTAAAATCAACTTTTGATCACCTCAACAATAGAACTGTTTTAAATGTATCTAAATATTGATTTGTTTAGTTTTTTTTTAATTCACAAAATACAATGTGGACAGGTATCTTATTATTAATAATAATATAGACATGCTAATTTGTTTTATTGAGGTTATTCCATTGAGGTCAAATGCTGTGTGCTTTGGAATGTAAAGAAGAATAAATCAAATGTAAACATGTTCACATTTCCTATTTAAACAGAGAGAATAATGACCTGCAACTGGAGAACTTGCATTTATGTTTATGGTATTTAGATAAGTTCATTATGCTTTTAATGAATCTTTAACATGAAATATCACACTTTAATTAGTAAACCTAGTCAAATTCCAAGCACTGTTCGATCAAAGTCACAGTTTAATAGATAATTTGAATTCAGCGACGCTAAAAAAGCATTAAGTTGCAATGTCTTTATCATGAGCCAGCATTCTACGGGAGCTCAGAGGGCAACGTCTGTGTCTACATTAAAGATAAATCATTGTTCTTTCAAGCAAATCGATGTAAACCACAGATTCAAGATATTAAAAAAATCACCCAGCCCTAGTGTCACTGCTTTACATCTCAGAACATCTTTGATTTTGATAATCAGATTCAAATTTACTTCTGTGATGTAACGTTTGAAGCTGTCTGTGTCACATGATTATAAACCGTTTGATTTGTCTTGTGCTCCAGTGCCCAGTAAATGAATGTTTAGCTGCCGATGTTTCAGTAACGCCTCACTCGCTGTTAATGAGGTTATTAAAGTCCCATAAATGCCTCTGTTCGCTTGTGTAATCACAGTGTGTTTTATTCCTAATGTGTTTCAGAGACTGCAGCAGAGAGTCGTTTGGCTGAATGATGAATGTTTGTAGCATGTCGAGAGAAGAAGCAGATGCAGTCTTTAACTATTTTCATTGTGTCATCAAAAGAGTGAAATGCAGCGAGAAGCGGCTTCTGTTGAATGTCTGCAGGTCTCATCCAAAAACATGGATTTCTTCACGTTTTGTTTTTGTTTGGTTGGCAAAAAAATCATTGTGTGTAAGTCTGTTCGGTCTCTCGTCAACAAAATAATACGCCATTGGTGTAAACGGCAAAAATGACAAGATAATTATTCTTTTTTCACACGTTCTTTAGTGGACCTGCTTGGTATCATTTAGCGTGTTTTGAGGTACAAAAGGACAAAGCTGCCTGTCCGGTGCATCTCGGTTATACTCCCAAATGTTGTAAAACTTGAATGTGGTCGATGAATAAGAGGTCGGTTTGTGTTTACATGGGTGAGAGATAATGATTGATAACACGTGTGTCTTCCCCCAGCACTTCCTCCCAAAATACGTTAATCAAACGCCACTTTGTTTATTTCTCTTTCAGTGTCTGGAACCATGTCGATCCTCATGGGACTTGGAGCAAGGCCGGTGTCAGGATCTCTGTGAGGTATTTTCTTTATGTATATTAGTTTCTGATTCTCGATTAAGCCTCCTATGATAATTCAGCTGGAAACAAATTCTTGAACCCCAACTGCTGCATTGAGTTTGCCGGTTTTTAAACAACCATGTTGAAAGAATTGCAGAGCATCTGTGAGGCTAAGTGAAAAAAACACTTCAGTTTGCTCGGGAGCATAAAGATTGTGCTTTGGAATAATGCGAGAAGGTCATGTGATCTGATGAGTCCAGATTGACCCTGTTCCAGAGCGAAGAGTGCATCAGGGTAAGAAGAGCGGCAGATAAAGTGATGCACCCATCATGCCTACTGCGCATGTCGGTAGGGGCAGCGTTATCATGTGGGGTTGCTGTAGTTGCTCAGGTCTAGGTTCAGCAGCAGGAAGTGCTTAAAAAAAAGGTCAGCTGACTTCCTGAATTTATTAAATTACTAATGTGATGTTTTATGTTAAAAAGTACTATTGTAATTCATGATCAAATATGGTTATGATTAAACTGCTTTTATTTATAAGCATAAACTGTTTTGAACAGACTCGGTTCCGGAAGAAGCACTATGAGTGTGTGACGAGCTGTGAGTTTCTGCGCTCGGTGCAGACTGTAAAGCAGGGAGAGTGTCCAGATCCAGAACGCTCCAGTGGTTTCGCAGCGGCCTGTGTCGAGAGCTGTGAGAATGACCACGAGTGTACAAATGTCAAGAAGTGTTGCGGTAACGGATGCGGACACACCTGTCAGCTTCCAGACAACCTCTATAAAGGTAAAGAGCATTTGTCGGTTAGCTACTATTCAACTTTATAAGAGCAGAATTAATTATCTAGCAAATGGAATAAATGCTACAGTATATATCACATATATCATGATGCGTATCGTGGATATATCATCATAGCCTACAGCTACTGTTTTTAGTTACAATATGATGGACAGAAATTCAATCTAAAAACATGCTATTCTACGTTACAAGCTAGAAAATGCTTGCGAGTATGGGGGTAATTGATGCCAGAAGCATGTTTCTCAATGGTGTCAACACACCAACCTTTTAAAGAACTTTGTTTTCAAGCCTCCAGCAGAACTTTTACCCGTCATTCTAAAACATGTTACTTTAAGTAATAAAATGATAGAAAATAGTAGTTGCTCAATATCTCCAAAACATGTTTTAAACTAGAGTGGACATAAAAAAGGTCTATTAAAATGTACCTTTCTGATTTAAAACATGCCAGAAGATGCTATTTAAAGGTGTAACCAGAGAACAAACATGCAGAACATCACAGGCTCATTAGACACAGTCATGAAGACGTAGACAAAATTGTAAAACTGAAGGAATAAACCTAGATGATTTTTTCTGAATTGTGAGAAATGAATGAACGGTTTCTCTGGAGCTTATCAATCCTCTGGAACCCTGAGCGAGTGCATGCGTGTGCTCTGCCTCTCTTCAGCTTGATGTGATTATTGATGTCAGATTTACTGGTTGCGGCTCATTTGCAGAGAGTCATAGCGGCTGTTTCTGAGCGGCAGACTCAATCAGGCTGATTCTCTGTGATGGTGTAATCGGTTCTCTCTGTGCCGATGCTGGGAACCATTATCAGCTCAAACCAAGCATCGCCAGAGCAAAACACTTTCTACAGCTGCCAAACACTGAGGAATTTCACTCCCAGCAGCTTTATCTTCCACAGTTACATGCAAGCCCTCCAAAAATCCAACACGAGGCAGTCTGGTTCAGCACAGCGCCACCTAGTGGTCAGAAAAAAAACCTTCACAGCTGTGACGAATGGAACACAGACTCAGAATCCTCTTCAAAGCTTTGCACAGAGTGAAGATCACTACGTGATTATAGTTTGTGGAAGATTTTCAGATGTTTGTGAGGGTTCGATGTGAGTCAGAAACAGATGTCCTGAGGAAAAAAAAACATCATTTTAGATCAGATTTGACAAGATATCTGTGATAACATGTTTTCTCCGGCTTAAATTATCTCTCCTCTCTTAGGTGCTCCTCTGAAGCCACGGAAGGATCTTGTTTTTCACGAGCGCTCCGCTGGCCTCCTGGAGGTCAGCTGGTCCTCCAGGTTTAATGTTTCTGCCGAACCTGTCTTCTATGTACTACAGCGGCGCTGGAATCTGGGGATCCAGCCCAGTGAAGACAGCGCCTCTCAGTGGAAGGATGTTGCTCAGGTCAGATTCTAACTATTGTCTATGAAATCAGCTGTAGATGTCCCCTCCCCTGAGCTGCTTCTGTGCCCTCTCTCAGGCGGCGGAGGAGCGGGTGGTTCTGCAGGACATCAGGCCGTGTCGCTGGTATCAGTTTCGTGTGGCTGCGGTGAATGTTCACGGCACTCGAGGATTCACCTCTCCCAGCAAACATTTCCGTTCCTCCAGAGGTCAGTGGGTCTGTCAATCTGTTGCAGCTTCCCATTATATCATGAAACAACAGATAAGTTTGGAGTGAGAAGATCTCAGCATTAGGAGAGCGGTTCAGACAGGAAGTGAATCAGCAGATATTATATCAAACCCAGAAACAATTTGATCACTTTGACTCAATTTTAAAGCATAAAAGGGAAATTTATTTATTACCCCTCATACATCAATGCAACCCTTTTAGTCTAACAAGTACCCTTATCATTTTTTAAAATACAGTAAAGTTGCACACGGTGCTTTTAAACTACGGTAAAATGACCTTGACTGTGTTCAGTGCTCCAGTTGGGTTTAGTGAGCTAAACTCTAAACATGTACACATCTGCAATTCCTGAGCCTCTCTCCTGTCTTTCTTCCTGATTAAAAACTCTCCTGTCTTTAAGAAACATGCATATTGCACAATTAGGATGAAAATATTACGGCTCAGACAGCTGTTCATTTCATCTGACTCAGGAGAAAATGTTAGATTTTTTTGTGATTTGTTTTACTAGTTTTCTGCACTCTCACTCATTAAAAAGACCAACCCGCTGACACGTGATATGCAAGAACTCCTCCGGGTTCATATGCAAAAGAAGGATTGCTCTATCGTATGTGGCTGCTGTTTTACTTGCATATTAATAATCTATATGTAAATAAAATAAGCCAGTTTTTTAGCGTAAAGTGAAATGAGTGGAAGTTATTGCTATTTTTATTGATGAATTGATGACTCTTCGATAATTTTTTTCCCCCACATGTATTTGTATTTTATTTAGATTTTATAATTTTGTTAATGTTTTATATTTGCTTTGTTTAAAACTGCTGTGTTGTGTTCAGACCCGTCTCCTCCTCCGGCTCCCACTGGTCTGAGTCTGATTCGCCTGAAGGACGCCTCAGACGGGCTGATGACACTCCGGCTTCACTGGACTCTTCCAGAAGATCCAGACCTCCCCATACACCATTACAAGGTCTGGTGGAGCTGGAGCGTCCCTGGACACACCCTGCTGCCGTCCCGGAGGAAGAGGAGGAAGAGTAGCCCTGGGGTGAGCATCTCTTCTTACTTCACTTTTTAAAAAACATGCTTGTTGCCAGATAGACGTGAATCAAATAGAACAGGATTAAAATGCAATCTTGCTGAAAAAGGTTTGTGTGTGTTTGCGTTTTAGGACAGGAGCTGGGTGGATCTGGAGGATCTTCTGCCAAACTGCAGCTACACGGCTGAGATTCAAGCCATGACCCACTGGAGCCAGAACAAACTGAAGAGCAAGAGAGCAACAATACAGTTCAACACTCTCGACTACAACAGTACGACTTACCACCCACCAGATATATGTGCTTACTGAGCCTGGACAGTGAAACTGAAACACTGATCAGAGCTACTTTGTTAAGGTAAACTGAGCTCGCTTTTGTGTGTGCACACAGAAACTCTCTCGAAACTGAAGAAATCTCTGGCTCCTGCTCACACTGCTCTGGACGTCGGGACGCCTTATTATCAGGATGGAGAGCTGCAGGTGCGAGTGTACTGGAAAAAGAGCACAGGTAAAGTGACAAATAATGACAATACATTTTATCAGCACGGCTCAGAAGAAATTCCATTAAAGCCTAGGAGCTACTACAGCTACGAGCGCTCGGTTTGAGTTTTCCAGAGTCTTCCAGAAACCATGACGTTTGCATCATAGTTATGTTCAAAGGCAGTTTTCATTTGCAGCTTTTGGTCAAGAATCTGAAGTAATGATTAGATGTGACGTGCGTCAGTGCTGAATAAACCCTACTGATTAGCACAGAGAGCATTTCTGGATCAGCTGCTGCTCGCTCTAATGATGATGAGTGAACACTGCGAGTCCTCACTTTCCTTCCTTTCATGCAGGGTTTGAAGATGTTCATGTACTTCATACAGTTCTTTTGTTTATTTTAAGTCATTGCACACAATGTACAGAACAGTGTAACAGTTTTAGACACAATTGTGTACACTGACACAATTTCAGAATATATACAAAAAATGCTGAATGAGAAAACACAAATAAAGCAAATCAATATTTGTTGTTCCTACCTTTTGCTTCCAAACCAGCACCAATTCATTCAGAGATTTCGGACGATTGTAGTCAGTATGATCCACCATTTAAACAGATTGAGGACAGCAACAACCCACAAGGTAGCGACAAGGTCTTCCCCAGACAAAGATTTCAGAGCAGACTGGGGATTCACGATGTTATGTGCAAGCTCTCTTGAAGAAGCACAAAGAAATGGTCATGTATGAGGAATTGGGTGCAGAAAAATGGAAGTCGCTGCTTTGGACAGATGAGCAGAGCAATAATGATTGTCTGCAGCAACAGTGAAGCACGGCGCTGGACCCTTGGATGGTGACGACTGGATTTCTGCAAATATAGCTGCAGACAGATACATATCCATCATTGGAAACCATCATGGAGGCCTATGATTGGCCTCAGATTTATTCAGCAGTCCGCTGACAGTGTGTGAGTGTTGGAGACGGACAGATCGATGACTTTTTTTTTTTTTTATTGTGCAAATGTTTTGAATGAAACTTTAGACTAAAATGTTATGTTCGCTGTGTCATCAGTTTGTTCATGAATGCTTTTGGTTTGATCTGAACAGATGATGCATCGAGTCGTTATCGTGTTCAGTGGATCCCAGAGTACTGCAGCCAGAACCAGAGCAGGAACGCTGTGGAGGGAAAGGCCCTCACGCAGGTGAAAAAACTTATGCACAGGTTTCCTACACAGACTCTTATTTTGAAGAATAGGTTTGAGGAGCCTTCATGGCTTTGTTCATTTTTGTAGCTAGAACTTTTGACTCTAGTAGATGCACCTTTGGAAACATATTCACAGAATGGAGAACTAACGTGTTAAACGAGTGTAAATGTTCTCGGTGTTGGTGCGTGTTTCTGATCCAGCGCTGCCTCGGCCAAGAGTCCTGCGAACGAGCCTCCTGCTCTCCATAAACACGGGCTCTAACGGGACCCCGGACTCATTCCTCTTCATTACTGAGAGCAAATTAGACCGTGTTGTTTCAGAGGATGTGGTGCAAATGTGCTCCGGTGCCTCATAAAACACATGTATTACAATCACAGCTCCAGGAAGTGAAGTGAATTCATCAAACCTCCCTCCGGCCCCACTCACAGCTTTAAAGCCTTGTCCACACGGCTGCATTTTTCTTTGATAACTCATCTCTCGCTCATTCTGTTCTGGACCCGGTTGTTTTAATAAAGAAAAACTGAGCTCCGTAAAGCACTCTCTAATGTGATCACTTATCAAACCGTGAGAAATGTTCTGCTGTTTCTAGATGTTAAATTGGTTTACTGCTGAGGTTTTCTTGGGTGTTGCTTTAGCATGTTGCCTATAGTGTTGCTAATAGTGTCTACACTGTTCCGAGGAGTGCGGTTTCTATGCAGTTTTAAGAAGTTTACTGTTTAAATCGGAGAAAATCAATAGATGAGGTCAAATACTGATGGATGTTTTTGTGCTTGTTTTTCCGGAATCTTGATAAAACTAATTGAATAGTAGTTTCTCAGTGAATCTACCCTCACCGGCCACTTTATTATGTACACCTGTCCACCGCTTGTTTGCACATGTATGCATGCATGTAGACACAGCGCAGACGGTCTGCTGCAGTTCAAACCGAGCAGATCTACTGGGATTTTAACCCACATCCATCTCTAGGGTTTAGAGAGAATGGTTAAAAAAGAAAATATCCAGCGAGCTCCAGTTCTGCGGGAGCTAATGCATTGTTTATTGAGGAGAATGGTGAGATTGGGTCGAGTTGCAATTTGTACCTAATAAATTGGCCAGTGAGTGTAATGATCATTCCAAAACAGTGTTTTTTATTTATTATTTCTTTTAATTTTCAGTTTTTGTATTTTTTTTCCGAATATCCATTCTTTGGTCTTTAAATATGTATCTTTTCTCATGCAGGAGAACTGGATCCGGCTCCCCAGGCTGCTCTTCTCCTGTAAGTACAGGGTTACGGTTCAGCCGATCGGAGTTAAACGCCGATCCAGAGGCGAGAGCACCAGTTTCCTGACTCCCTCCTGTGGTACACTGAGGAGCAAGAGCATCAAGCCCATCGGTTGTCCTGGAGACCCTGGTGAGAGAGAGAGAGAGAGAGAGAGAGACATCCTAGTGGAGCATCTGGCAAACCATAGCTCATATCTTCTTTAGATTAGCAGACATAACGGTGGAATATACTAAAACGTAACTTAAAAAAAATAAAACTTTTGTTTTTAACCATTTTTACAGACAGGACCATCGGTGAAACAGGAAGTAAATTGGGAGCGGGAGGGCAGAAGGTTGGGAATTTAAACAGAGGTCAGTTCCTTTCTCAAATATGGCCAGCATGTGACCTGCTGGTTGTCTTCTACATCACATGAGCAGAAACAAACTATATTCTTGTTTCAAGTGGCTCGTGAACTGAGCGTTCCATCGATGTGCAGATGATCTTAATGTTTTCTTCTCTCCTGCAGCTCCATCAAAGATTTCGACTAAAGCTGAAAACCTGACGACATCATTCAGCTTCCGCAGCAGAAACCTGACGGCCACCGTCTCCTGGAGTGTGTCCCATCCGCAGCAGCCAATCACAGGCTTCCGTGTGACATGGGCGGAGCTTCCATCAAAGAGCAGGCGGAAAAGCCTTCAAAGCAATGTGGTTTATCAGTCGCAGATCCTGCCTCCTGTGAGTCTCCTTCCAACATGGAATAAAAAGAATGACACCAGTCTTATTTTGTACTGATTAATCAGAGAAGAAATAACCTCTGATTTCTCTCTCTCTGGGTCTCCAGAGCACGACTACGCTGCAGGTTTGGGGCTTGCGTCCTGCGTCGCTCTACAGGTTTGAGGTTCAGATTATCTCAGCAGCAGGAGGCGGAGCTGCAGTCAAGAAGATCTTCCACACACCCCGAGAGAGTGAGCTTGCAAGCGGTTTCTGAGCGTTTGCTTTCAAAGAATATGAACCGAAACATCAGATGCCCATTTAAAGTCCATCAGAAATGGACAAATAGAATAAAACAATTACAAAACACTGATTAAAATTAGATATTGCACACAGTTTATTTACAGATTTGGATCGACAGGGAAGGTCCCAGGATCGAATCACATTAGTCCCCGGTCCCAACCTGCTCCGGCACAAATCAAGCACTGGTTGTGACTGTAAAAATGCAGATAATTACTGTCTGTTAGTTTAGCAAAGATTATTTAGGGTCTTTATTAATAGAAATGAATGTTTCAGACTTGAAATAAAAGTGAAAGAGCAGAAATCATCTTAAACCTCAGTCTGATGCTCTACCACTAGACTCCCTGGATATAAAACTAATTAAACCTTTAAATGTTGAGATGCACTTTTGTTTTTCTTCAACAGAGTTTCAGCTTCACCAGAACCGCCGGAAATCCTCAGCAGAGAAACACTGACACTATGAAGCTTTAAATATCTACAATTTCTCAACGTTTTTACTTTGATAGAGCAACTGGAATCAAGGTTTCTGTACACGATGAAACATTCTGAATATGAAACACTTTCTGTGAAGATCTCTGTTTTTATTAAACGTTTATATTTTAAGAGGAAAACAGAACTTTCGTCAGCATTGAATGTGAACGGAACGTAAGAATTGTGAAAAATATGGTTAATTTTCTAAAGTGTCATGAATCCAAGCCTATGGAACCTTTATGCTTTGGACAGGGAAACTGAAACACCTTAGATTACACGTATTTATCAGCTTGGCCTCGTTTTCAAGCCTTCTTGTGTGATTCCAGTGTTTCAGTTTTGTCGTCCAAATTGCACAGAAGGTGAATTTTGATTACTGGTAGAATTTAATTTTCTTTTTTGGGGGCATTGATTAATTATTGATAAAATATGTGTTTTTGAAATGATTGGCGTTGGAGATTTTTGAATCTTGATGTTGATATTTATTTAAGTGTGTGTTTGTGTGTGTTTCCTTTAGCAAATCTATGTTTTTTAAGACAACTTGTACAAATGTATTGTAAAAAAGTATATGAATTGTACATATAGTCATATCATATGTTCTGTGTTCCATTAGTAGAGCCTGTACATACCTTTAGGTAATAAAATACAGTAACTCTGGACTTGAGTGAAGCATTTGGTCTCAGTGAAGTCATTCGGGTCTGTGGGAAAGAACATTTGTTAGACGCAGACTGTAATGTATACATTGCATTTCCAAATCAACATAAAGATTGTAGTCACAGATTGGTCTAATTAAGCTCAGCTTTCCTAAATTGTGCACCATTTATTTTTAACTAAAATAAACCAATATAGCAAAGTGCAACAGTTATCTCTGAGTGTGTTTTACAAATGGTTTCTGAAATAAATATTTTAATTTAAATGGGTTTCGCTGATTTACAGCTGAAAGGTTCTGTGCACCGCAATTCAAAATGATGAAGTCAGGTGGGTTCGTTTTTAAAAATGTACCGCAGCACTGTGTTTGTGTGGCCCAATGAACCCGGCTGATGTACCCAAGGTGATTGAAGAGATGCTCCAGCCGATCCCTGAGACCTTAATCAGGATTCTGGATGATACGTTTTCCCCATTGCTCCACTGTTGTGTTTACAAAAATATTAATAAAAAACATTCAATTATGATTTTACTACTTGAAATCATGTTTGTAAGAAAGTATGACTCTTGGTGTTTGGTTTTAAACATTAAAGCAAGTATATTCCCAGTAAAACAGAACCTTGCTTAAGGCAAATAATTTGATATGATGGGGAATGCAAAAGGTATAAAAGGAAATTGATATTTAGACTTTCATCACCTAGGTATGACAAATAATCTACATGAGGGAAATGTTTAGTTTTCAAATTAAAGCTTAATCTCAAGATCTGCTCTGCTAAAAGTGTTAATCCACTATAAAGTTCATATTTTTCTGTATGGTGAATGTTCCTTTGTTCCACCATTTATGAGAGCTGTGTCACACAGAATGCCCTGCACTGCGTGATAAACACAGATTCACAGATTGTTTAATGTTTCTCAACAAGTGCCATGATGTGTATCGTGGAGCTACTGGGAGATATGTCTTCACCACGTGGAACAACTGTGAGAAACAGGTAAACGTCCGAGAAACAAGAGGAACTTTATAAAACAGCTCTCACTCACTCAGCGAATGAGAGACACCTCGCTCTCAAATGTTTCATATCCTGAAATTACAAATGTAGCTGCTGCCCCCCAGAGGCATGGATGATTCGCTTAACACTAGACCCTGTTGTTTTGAGTTTTGCGTTTAACTTTAATTTTCCAGTAACAATCTAAACATTGAATAAGTTGCAGTAAAATGTATGTGTAAAGGATTTCATTTAAATTTTATTTTGCTACATATTCTGATACACAAGGTATCGTGGATGTAGTATTGATATTTGTATCGTATCGTGAGAAGTGTGAATCGGTTCACTCCTCATTTTTGCTTTTAACAAGTGAAAAGGCAGTAACTTAGATTGCAATTATCTTTAATTTGTCGAACAGAAGAGTCCTACACACATAGTGGTGGTGTTGGGTACAGCCATTGTAGTTCAACAACTAAATTAACTTTGAAAAACCAGTAAAAAATGGAGTTGGTAAATTTATACTCGTTTTATACTAATCTCACTATTATTAACAAAATTCTTTTTACAGAATTCTCTATTGATCATTTATTATCTCTAACTCATTCTGAGGATCATTTTTGTTAGCTTTTGAATTATTTCACATGTAATTTGTTATATTTCATCTTACTTAATTTAGTTTTTAATATTTTTTTTTATTTAATCAAAGATTTTAGTAGATCATTTCACTTTACTATTATAATTCTACTTTATAGTTAATTCACCTTGATTTAATTTTAGCATTTTTATGTTATTTTTTTCCAATTTTGATTATCTTTTTTCCCCGTTTTCTACCCCTGCTGCGTTCTCATTTTGTGTCTTTTATTAGATCCTCCAGGCCGACGGGACCTCGTGACCTGGCTCAGGGCTCAGGGGTGTTTCTGCTCAAACAAACGCACACACACACACACGCACGCACGCACGCACGCGCACACACACACACACACACGCACACGCACACACACACACACTCACACACACACACACACATGCACTCTTCAGAATCCGAATCTGATTCTGATGTTTCGTCTGTATGTAATGAATAACAGAAGACATCGCTGCAAGAAGAATCCAAGCATGTGCAGGTACACTTACACATGGCAGGAAAACATGTCTTAGAAAAACAAATAATTGAATCATGTTTCACTTTTAAATCTCCATCGCGCACTGTAAAAGCAGTTTGAATCAGCCTAGAAATGAGTTTGCTCTCATGCTTGAAATGTTAATCACATTTTTGGTACGTTTAGAAACACAGAGAGGCTTCTTGTTGAAAGGCTATGTTGATTAGCATTTAGCTAACCCATGTGATGCAGTGTAGGTATCAATCAACATCGTTTTTACACACAAAAATAAATAAATAAATAAAAGGAAACATGTAATATGATCATATTATGAGGGAGAATGGGGGTTATATGATCATATTTTGGGAATATTTAAAAATGACTAAAGATGCTTCACTTGTCCTAGAACCGCACTTTCTGTCTTTATTCCCTGCTTATAGTCCTTGTATGGCTTTACTTGGAACTATGAAGAATATTTCAGATAAAATGGTAAATGATACTACAGATTTCTCTTAAAATTACAACGGATTAAATATTAGTGTGTGAACTATTCAGCCATCTTTTTAAGACAGAAATCAGAAACGAAACTCTTTCAGGCCCAGTGTTTTAGAGTATCTTCTGAAGCTGGGCTCTCATTGTTCTAATTAGCACTTCTGCCTCACAGTGACCTGTTTTTCCTCCTCCAGAAGCTCCCGGAGAGGCTCTTGTAGAGTGAAAGTTTGTCTCTTTTTCGGGTCATTTGTGGCAAATCAAAACAGCTTATTTTCAACCTGACCTCCTGACCTCTCCAGGTCGCAGGGCAAAGGTCACGGAGGCTAGCAGTGACCCTTTTGAGTGTTTGAAGAGCGTCCCCAGAGATGCCACCGACTTCTATTTTTCTATCAGTTCACAGACGACCGTAGAGAGGTAGAACTGGATAGAGCATGGTTTACTTTTTGCAGATATTTATATCAAAGAAACATTTTCAAGTGAAGATGTGAGGCTGAATAAACATAAAGTATAGAGTTTCACAGATGCTCGGTATAATCAGGAATCTGGGGGTCAGAGGTCAGGTTACCACCGCTTCTGGAAGCTCAGGAATAATCGACTGTGTCATGCAGAGGTTTGTGTTTTCCTGGTTCTCCTCTCTCTTCTTCCATGTCAATACTGAGGGTTTCGCTTCCATTGTCTTTGGTCATAAGTGAGATGTTTTCACTTGAATCTTAAGGGGTGGTTGCCTACTAAAGGTAAGCGTGGAGTCTGGTTGGTACCAGGGTAAACAAGAGAAACAGGCGGCGACTGTAAGTAAATGTGTCTGGTCTATTTGCTGATTGGTTTGTGCAGAATAATCACATTCCTTAAGAACAAGCGAGAGCACTCCTCTCATAGATGCTCTTGAACTGAGGAGATCCTTGAGTCACGTAAACGCGAGCAGGAACTGTGGAGCTGGAGCTCATGGTTATTTTGTTAATAGATTAATCTGATAAGCAATTTAATTTTCTGACCGAATATGTTAATAAATACAGCAAGTATTGGTGGAGTTGGTCATCCTAGAACCAGAAGGTTGGTGGTTCGATCGCCGCCAAATCCATTCTGTCGTTGTGGCCTTGGGCGAGCCACTTGCCCTGTATGGATGTGTGTTTGGTGGCGGGCAGGAGGCCTTAGGCACAAAATGCCAGCTACGTTCTGACAACCCCAGTGTGTGAATGTAGAGTGATCGAATAATGCTCTGAAAATTGTAAAGCGTCTTGTTATGTAAAAACAAACAAATATGAAGAAGATTGCTTAAAGTAAACAATGCAATTTAAAACAAAAACCTTTGAACCACAATCCAACCAGTTTCACTGCAGTTTAGTTTTACTTCGTTTTGACTTTTTCTGACTTATAGATTTAGTGTGCCTGATGTTTTAAGTACTTTGTTTTTGTTTCATATTTATTACTTTCAGTATTTGTTTTTATACTTTAGGCTAAGTGTCAAAAATAGCAAAGTAATTAAGCAAAGTCTGCCCCTTGGATGAGGATGCAATCATTTATCTGCTACGATTTTTCACTGTCGCTAGGTGTCACTAGTGAGCAAACGCTAAATATTAAACCTTGTTTCTAACATAAAGATCACTACTTTCGACTATGATTTACTGCTAGCTGTGAGGAGGAACAGGTTGATATCTCGGATATCTTCTAGTTTTTTAGTTTAGCTCTGCGAGTAAGAGATCTCAGAACCCCTTCTAACTTATTTTCCAATTTCAATACATAAAATGGAATATATAAATTAGAAAAATACAAATTGTAAATATTTCTGTTTGTGATTTCATTGAGCAGCATACCAAGATTAAACTGAACCTGAACACTATTGGTATAGTTTTAATGCAAAATGTGTGCGACATTATTTCTAAAAGGGATTGATAATGACAATTTCTTACATATGCATCACTTTTTCTAATGCGTTTGTTTCTTAACATTCAGCTACATTACAATTAACAAAATAAATGTCCCTTGTAACGACTGCAAGGTTTGAAAGGGTTCAAGACAAAGCCCTTTTTGATCACTGGTTTACTAAATCATGTTCTGAATATTCCCAGCCATTAGTACCACCTCAGTCCTAGAACATTCTGCGATATTAGATACTGTGCAGATGCCTGTAACCGTTCAGAAGTTGAACTAAAGAGAAATGTGGTTTAACTCAGGAGTATTAGATTTCAGATGAGCTGTTTTCACGCTGAGATACGAGAGACGCAATCTTCACATTCTCAGCTGAAGATGGTGATGTTTCTGATCTGCAGACTGAAGCACTCTGTGATAACTCCTCACAGATGCTGCTGGAAGCCATTGCTCCACCACCAATGATTAAAACAAAGAAACAACTTTAAGAAGCTTTAGACTTTAGTCTAAACCGTTTACATTCAGACTCTTGCGCATCTTGTGATTCCTATTTCACCTTGTGAAGATGCTCCAAATATATCTTTAAAATTCAGTGAAATCCTTAGTTTTCCTTTTGGACTTTCCCTCCAGATTTTCTCTGTGAAATTTGCCTTAGATTCGGTCTAGTGCTCCTTCCCCTTAAAGCCTCTTTCAGATGCAGTTGGTTTAGCACCCTCTGTCCTTGTTTTTGCACTTTTGGTTCTTTCTTAGCACCATCAATTCTTGTTGTGGGACCCACTCTCCTTGTTTTAGCATCCTCTATATTTCTATTTTAGCATCGTCAGTTCTTAGTTTAGCACTTTTTGTACTAGTTTAGCCCCTACATTCCTTTTGGTGCACAATCTGTTCTTGTCTTAGGACCCTCAACTCTTGTTTTAGCTTCTCCTTTCTTGTCTAAGCACCCTTGGTTCATGTCTTAGTTTCTCCTTTTTTGTTTCACTCTCAACTCTTGTCTTTGCACAATCTGCTCCAGTTTTAGCCTCTTCATTTTTGTCTTAGCGTCCTTTTCTTAGGACCCTCAGCTTTTGTTTTAGCACTCTTGATTCTTTTTAGCTTCTAGCTTTTTGTTCTTGTCTTTGCACTCTTGGCTTTTGTCCTAGCACCTTCAGCTCTTTTTGTTGCACCTCCAGTTCTTGTCTTAGCACTTCCGTTCCTGTTTTAATCCATCTGTTTTACCCCTTCGGTTCTTGTTTCAGCTCCTCTGTTTTTGTCTCGGCAGCTAGGTGGCGCCATATCACGGAGAAGAAAACCATTTAAAATCCATTCAAATACTAAATCCACTTGCTACTTTTTTAACTTCACCAAATGCTTCGTTTAAAAGTGCATCTTGCATAAGAGCATGGGTGTGTGGTATTGTATAGAGAATTTTAAAGATTTGGGAAATAACAAGCATTTTATCACCGGATATTCTCTCAAAGTACAACATACAAGTCACCCCTCGGCTCTGAACGTAGGTGAATATGAATGAGTTTATGTTTTTAAATGTGCAAAGCCACGGTTCGTGACCCCGTTGATCTCTCGTGCTTCTGGCTTTCATATCCACGTCTAATTTTATTAACAAAACAGACGTTCAGCAGTAATTTTAGCTTCCGAGGCCCAGGGCGACGTCCCTTCATGTTCTACTTCCATCCGAGTCTGGTAATTGATCCGACTGCACTTGATTGATGCTAACAGGAAGTTGTTCTTCCCGTATTAGATATTCAAGCATGAAAGTGCCTACAGGAAGCTCAGACAAAACCAAACTGTGCTCAGCTTCCTTCTCAGATTTTAGAGAATTGTATTAATGATATTATCCTTTAAGTAAAATCAGTCCAGCGTGTTTCTTTCTTTTAGGCTTTTTGCAGTTACTGTACTACTGCACACAAAGCATTCAACATTGCAAACGGCTGAAGTCACCGTTCACAGTTCTGCCGTTATTAAAAGCATAAAGTGTGTTTGGCTGCTGGATCTGTACGAAACTGAAGATGAATGACTGTGTTTCTATAAAGTACCTGGTATTAATAATCAGTTCCGTGTCCTCATGCGTTTCCACTTGTATCAGTTACAGCTGGTTGGAAACGATGGGCTTGTTTTTTTTCTGCTGGTAACTTCTTCTGTGAAAGCATGCACTCTTTTATTTCTCTTTGTATCTCTCTCTCTGTATTTGTCTTTCTATGTTGTAAAAAAACAAATACTTGTGTTCCATCGATGACATATCAACAGATATCCTCTTGCATGTTGATAGAAGCTATCGTGTATAAAGGTATGTGATGATAAATCTGAGATTTTTCCATTTTAAATGAATATTCTTCTCCCTGAAGATAGTTATTATTGACTTTGACTGTGTGTTTGGGGTCATTGTCCTGCTGCAGAAAAATAAATTGGTGCCAATCATACGCCTCCCTGATCTTGTCTGTATTGCTCAGCTTCGAGAACAACATCAAATCTCCAGATCCATTCGTGGAAATGCAGCCTCAAACAATCAAGCACCCTCCACCATGCTTCACTTGTCTGCTGAAACGTTTTATCATACTCCTTCCCAGCCCTTCAAACCAACTGCCTTCTATTACAGTGAAGTATTTGACATTTTGACTCAGTCCACAGCCTCTGCAGTCATTTTTCTGCACCAAATTTCTACATTTTCGTCACTTTCCCATGTCGGAGATGTGGCTTTTTAGTTGCACCTCTTCCATGGAGAGCGCTTCTGAGCAGACTTCTCCCTACAGGGTGTTCCTGGGTCCCACTCATTTCTGCCAGTTCTGAACTGAAAATCCTTTTTTATTTATCACATTTAATATTGTCTTTTTTTTGTCCCATAATGCTTAAAATTTACCAAATATTGTCAAACAAGTGTTTACTCTTTTTAAATCATAATGGAACAGAAACTTTACAAAAGACCCTCATAAAAAGTTCACACACCCTGGTGATTTTGGCCTGATAACAAGCACAAAAGGGTTCGAGCGGCTGGTGAAGGGAACCTCTCCGCGATCTGTTATCTTTACTCCCTTTCATCAAGTGATGCGCTAATATTTCTGATCGATGGGGAAAGCAAAAGAACCATCGAAGGAACTTTGGGAAAAGGTAGCTGAACTGTACAAAACAGTTCTTCGAGGAACTGCCAATGCAGATGTTTAAACTGAGAAAGTGAGGGATTCTGATGAAACCAACAAACATTTCTGCTACAACTGCCAGAAAAATGTTAAGGGATGCAAAGAAAAACCTACAAATAACTTGAGCTGAAATACATGTGGCATGGCTGTTCAAGGAGAACAATAAGGAGACACTTAAAGAAAAATGGGCTGGAAGGTCGAGTTGCCAGGAAAAAGCCACAAAGTAGCCACTGGAACAAAGTTATTTGGAGAGATATGACGTTAAAGGGGAGAATGCAGAATATTAAGATTCATATTTGCTGACAATCAAAATTTTAAACTTTAAAGGTTTGAATTTTTCACTTTGTGGGTCGTGAACTAACCTAAAAGTTTGACACACATTAGTAAATCTATCATTCCATGGATCGTCTGGATTGCTGCTGCCAAACCCTGGCACGGTTCTGTTCAGGAGATTAATAACATTTACAAATGGAGTAAAACTGACAGGGGAAAATAATTTCTAATAATAGATAATATCCAATGTTTTCCTGGATTCAGTTGTGCTCGTAAAGTTACAAGTTGTTTTTGGGGATTTGGCTCTTTTTCCTCAATACACCCTCTTATTTTCTTTATTAGCAGCAGTTTTATCCTTCTCCTGCTGCGAAGGAACGTATCCACACACTGCTTTTTGAGAAAACGTTTCGTATCTTATAAAAATACGTTTGTGTATGTTTCCTAACAAACCGGTGCATGAACATTTCATTGAGCCATGAAACCCCCCAATATGTTTCAGTTTTAATGTCCAGCTCGGGTCAAACTTCCAGCTCTATTTTCAGCAGCGTTTTGTGTTCACACAGAGTCGTCTGCAACATGATTAAATGTAAATCTAGTGACTTTTGTGCAGCCTTTTAGCATTAAAAAGTGGATCCTTCCTTTCTGATTATACTGAGCAGATTGTCACAAATTATTCAGATTTACATGTAACTAATTTTAATCTGATCTAAACCCAGCTATTGTTTAATTTTGGTTTAAAATATAATGCGCCGGTTTAAAAAGGTTATCAATTATGATATTTTGTGTTTTAAATGAAGAGTTATGACACATTCAAATTAAAATGTGAGAAAAAGAGTGATTGTCCTTCAGTTTCATTTTACAGAGCCCAAATCGGTGCCATCTAGTGGTGAAAAGAAGGGATAACCCTTGAAAGTACAAGACCTGTGATATGGCTTGTGTTTTTCAAAACAGTATTTTTCAAAAGACGCACAATATGGTTAAGGAGAGTTTCGTTATATTTTTTAATACAATTTTCACCGTGTCTTTGCTTTTCTATGAACTTTTATTTTGTGTAAACACTTTTGATGTTGAACGTAAGTTTGTTCTCAATTTTTGAGATTTTTGCAGGGGAAAAAAATCATTGTATTGATCTTAAAAAATGATATCAAGCAATATAATTTAATCAATCGTAGAGAAAAGCTCTCAAAAAGAGCCCGACTTGTTAGGATTAAAGTCAGATTGAATCTCCATCTAAACACAGCTACCGTTGCTTGAAATCTTGTGATGTTTCTAGACGGATTCACAAACCCCTGCAGGGAGATGTTCTGCAATGCTAACATGATTTATGGACTGCCCTCTCCCCAGCAGGCGTCATCACCTCTCAGAGATAAATCTGATCTGTTTTGTGCATCAGTATCAGGAGAATCGCAGCGTTTGAGTCATGAACAGATGGATTGCTCCTGATTGATCCGAGGCGGAGGCTCTGACTCCTGGCTTAGCGCTTTTACATGTGATGCTCCTGGGATGGAGTTTGTGGATGTTAAACCCGTGTGAGCTCAGATTCATGAGGTCATATTTAATAAAAACAAATCACCAATCAGAAGAGGAGTCCTTATAAGGGTTTTTACTGCATCTCTTACGTGCATTTCTTTGAGATTTACACTGAATTGCGTTTCATTTTTAAAACTGTGACAGTGTTTTATAAAGTTGTGGGGACTATAAAGCTTCACATTATTTACTTTCTGTTATTAATGTGAGAGATGTTTTTTATTTCAACCTTATGGAAGCAATTACTGCAGAACAACTGAAGAAATGACTTGTTTTCCTCTTCTCGACTCGTAGAGTAAACACAGCTCTTAAAGGAACAGCTCTGAAAGAAATTCTTTTACCTTAAAGAGATTAGATTTCGTTTTTTGCAAATGCATTTGGAGATTTGAGCTGATATTAATAGATACTCAACCAAATCTGAGTTTTTCCGAGACATGACCTGAGAGAGCAATCAGGTCACCATAAGATTATACTGGTAACCAATCACGTTCTCAGATCGATGATTAAGATAAAACACGCTAAACAAGATGATTCACACAGTAACTGCACTTTGGAATCATTATTTACAAAGAAATCTTTGTGAGGCTTACAATCGACAGATAAAGGGAAAGCACATCGTTCTACATTCCTTTGATCTTCTCATTTCGTCCAGTTAAACATAATTTCCCTTTTATTTTCTTAAAAAAAAAACCCTGTGGACACACAGATCGGCTCTCGGTTTGTTCCAGAGAGAAGCCGAGCTACTGTCAGAGTGATTGATTCTCATGCACAGAAGAGATTTCTGCCTGCGCCAAACATGTGCTCGCTCTCCAGCCGAGCCTGAGTCGAACCTGAGAGCATAAGCTCTGCAGATAACATAAAATCACTGATAAGTGATAAATTCTGAGGAAAAATCTGACTTTTGAGATTTACCCGTGATTGATGAACCAGCCACGAGCCAGAGAGAAACCTGAGAGGATAAAGAGACGAAAACTGTCAAACTTGGACATTTTCGGAATCCAATAAACTCAAAAAGAACATTCCGTTTTTTGACATTCCATTTGTTTTTCCCAATCTACTTCTCGATAGAATATGTGGCGTTTTACTGTTTTTTTCTGTGTGTTATCATTCATGAAAGATGGCCAAGAAATCAGAGTATTTCTGTAAACTTGAGCACAGTGCTAGACAACTCAAGAGAGGCCTTTAGAGTGAGGTCACACGGGGGCCGAGTGTCACCAGCGCTGTATGGGAGGGTAATGAGGTTCGTCGTTAGAGGAAAATTTCATTTTCAGTGTGTTTTTGGCAAAGGAACCCTGTGTAATAATGTGCGCCGGTGGATCATTTGCTGTCTGAGAGCTTTTAGGGGTTTAAGGATGTGAGCTCCGGCTCGCTCCGGTTGTACCTGCACCCCATAATAAAGCTCTCGCGCTCTAATGGGTGGTAAAGCTGCTCGTTATTGCTCTCTATTGTCTCTGAGCGCAGGGAGCAGGTTTATTGTTGCGTGGGGTGACTGTGTGTGTCTTCTGGCTGAAAGAGGCCATTGTGTGCCGTTGTTGAAGTGCACGGCTCTGTCTCCTCTGGAAGAACACTGGAGGGATGCCAGAGTGTTAAAATAAATGAGAAGCACCAGAGCCAAGAAAGGGAAGCCAGAGGAGAGCGATCCAGTCCCAAAAAACGACATGTCTGACCTCCTCCAGCTTCAGTTCATCCAGTCTAGCTGTTTGTTTTTCTCCACGGATCTCCCGCTGATCTGTGTTTCAGTTTCAGTGACCGGATCGTTCTCCCCAGGTCATGAAGAAGCTTCTGTTTTCATTCTCCATCTCGAACCCCTGCAGATAATTCAATAACTCAAGCTCCTCTGAAGGGAAACGCGATACGCTTCATCCTCCTGTACCTCGTTATTATATCTGGAGCGATATTAGAAGCGGTGCTTCCTCGAGATCACGCTTCATACTTGATCTCTTCTTCTGCTACTGTTTACTTTGATTTGTTGCACCACGATGTCTGTCCTTTTGATTACATGTAGAGTTGTGCTCATAGGTTTTTGCAAATTTTCGGATTTCTTAAGACAATTTTTTTTTCAAGAAAACGTTATAATGTGTGCAAACTGTTGATCAGGGACGGTTTTCTGTTGTCGCTATGATTTAAAAAAGAGTGAATCCAGTTTTGACAATAAATCGTTTCACTCAGCCACTAACAATGCTTTTGTGTTATCGTTCATATTTTCTGAAAAATAACATATATAAAATACCAATTATCTAATGATACAATCAATAAACGTGTACGTTCAAACCCAGTCATGACCTAACACAGAAACAGCTGTGTAGGAGGCTTACAACAAGGTAAGGAACAGCTATGTTGGTTTCATGGCCCCTGCTCCTGTCAAAAAGAATAAATGTAACTTGTAAAAATGACAAACACACGACCTTTGTATTTTATACAATGAACAGCAAGGTGCTTTGGTTTTAAAGGCTCTTTGTTTAAAGGTTCCTGGATCCAGAACAATGAAAGCAATGGTCACATGACTCTAGCTTGTAAGAATTAAGAAAAACGTAAGATTATTATTACTGATTCATTATTTCTCCAGTGCAGTTGAAGTTTATTTCTTAAATATTGTGTTAAATGAGCAAACACTGACCTCTAGTGTACCTGACGAGTCAGTGACTCAAAGTCCTGTGTTTCTCATCTCTTCTGCCTCCTTTCGTTATATGATTAGATATATTCATGATGGATATTTCACCCTTGATTTAATGTTGCGATCTCATAGCCTGTAAAAAATATGGACGACATTACACCGCCCACTGTCGTTGGGCTTTATGAAGCCGTTTTCGAGCTGGGGAGGAGGCTGCCATTGAGGGGTGCACATGCGCACACGCGACTTCCTGTTAAGCCTTTTTTCACGTACTGGTTACAGCGGTAAGTCAGCTCTGTTCTATGTAGCTGTCGATCACATGGTCCCGCCTTTTTTTTATTTTTAGGGGAAAATTGAACCATCTTCAACCACATTAAAACAGTTTGTGTTCTTTGTAATAATATTTAAAGTTGAGTTTCTTCTCATTGGGTAGACTTGTATTCCACCAGCCATGTGAGACACATTGAGTCGATGGATTCGATTCAGTCATTTCCTTGGAGATGATTAAAAATGAATAATTAATTAAATATAATGAATAGTATGTGATTGTATTTCTGTAAAGCAAAAAAATAATGCAGTGTTTGGACGGTGAAACTGAAAAACATGAATCCACATGTGCATTATATTTTAGTGTGTATTGCTGTGCGGCCAAGTGTGTGTTTGTGTATAGTGAAGGTGACATTGAGGTGACTGAATGATTCATACAGCAGAAGATTCCTCCTGAATGTCAAACAGCTTCGCTTCAGGCTGTGTGTGTCTGTGTGCACCGTGGTCTAATTGAAACACACAGAGTGTCCCGGAGAGGCAGCAGAGCACGCTCACTCGCTCACCCTCACAGGAATCCAATAGACTGGTCTGTAAAATTTGGAACACCCCTAAAACACCATAAACATGAGGGAAAACAGACCGGATACTTGAACCCAGCAGACAGTCTGAAAGAGTTCAGTACCTGACAGTGCTGTCAGGAGTATATAGTTCTAGGAAAAAGTTTTAAACGGCTGTGAAAGAAAAGTAATTTTTGCTCAACCTAAAAGGTTCTTTGGTATTGCTAATTTTTGCCTTTGGGATTTTATAGGTTTATAGTCAGGTGTATGATCGACCAAACAGCTGCAAATGATCATCAATGTAGGTTAAAACCCAGTCATGAACTGAAACAGAAACAATTGTGTTTAAAACCTGACCAGTTTAAAACTGGTTAAGGAACAACCAAACTCTGTTATAAAGGTGAGTTTGAGACATTTCAAGACGTCCAGCATTGGTATCAGCTTAGAACTGGTAGAAACCTGTGTTGTTGTTTTTTCAAGAATTTACTCCACAGCAGGACAATGACCCCAGACACACCTCAGCATCACCAAGTGTGCCCAGGATTACATGTAGAGATTTGAGAAAGCGGCATTCACAGACGATCTGTGGCAAGTTCTCTGAGACATTTGCAATAACGTTCCAGGAGTTAGTTCAGAAACTCAGTGCAAGTGCACCTAGAAGAATTGCTGCAAAGGTAAAGCCTAGTACTTTTGCACAGCACTTCAGCGACACTCAAAATGACCTACTAAGTAATTTACGTGGCAAGGTTTTGTTTCCAAAGTTCTCCAACTTTGCATCATATGATTACATTTATGTTTTCAGCAGACACTTTTAACCAAAGCCACTTACAGTTTGGGAGTAAATATAATCAGTTTGTTACAAGGTCGGATTAATTATAAGACATACAGATGTTTGAGCTGATACAGAAAATAAGTTCAGTGCTGCAGAGGTTTTTTTTAATTTTTTTATTAGTAAATTAGTTGAGTTAGTACGTGGATTACAAAGTATGGGTCATTTTCATCAAATTCAGAACTACTGCTTTTTGTACATGTTTTTGCGCTTCTTGTGATTGAGTTGTCAGTTACATAGCTTCACAGAAAGTGTTTGTTTTTAATTTGCCTAGGGTTTATCATGATAATGCATAAGCAATAGAGACAGAGAGAGACTGTAAAGTGAGTGAGAGTGCGTGTCACTGGTGAGAGCTTCTAAACCCTGCTGCTAGGCTCTCTGTGTGCGTTTGACAGCATTGTGAAATCAGAGCTTCACAGGAGAGTGTCAGGAGCTTGATATTTTACGAATGAAAAGTATTTGTGCTGCAGACGCAACTCTCTTCACAAAAGGCACCTTGAACGTGGTGCTTGGTGTTCAGACTACTGATCGCAGACACACTCAGCATCACAAAGAGGGAGATCAGCCCATTCTCGAGTGGATGTGTTTAAATCAGGTTTTGTGTTTGTCATCATGCTGTTTGGATCTAATAATGCACCGAAACAGCAGATCACTGGGGGTCTGTCATTGAGTTACCCCTACATGAATGGGTTTGTTCTGGAAATCTAGCTCTTGCTCTGAGAAGCTTCTTTTTTCTTAAACAAGCAGAGGACAGGTGTTTCAAAAGAGTCGGGTAATGGGATCCACCAGGGAGACTGAAAATGAAAACACTCGGAGAGGGTTCTCTGTCCAGCGCATGATTCAGATGTGAAAGGATGGTGGAGATTTATCACCTTCTAAGAAGTAATGTGTTGGGAAACGGTGATCGAAAATCTAAATAGAGGCTGATCAACGGATCTAAAGGGAGAAAAAATAGAGCTCAAAAAAGAGAGCAAATACTTTTAAAGGTGCTAAAGAGAGGCAGAAAAAGCGTGACGGGGGAAAATAGAGCTAAAGAGTGACCAAAAGAGCTTTAGAGAGAAATACAAAGCTGAAGAAGGACAAAAGAGGTTAAGTGAGAAACACTGAGGTGAAGAGAGACAAAAAAGCTCAATGGAGAAATACAGAAAGAAGTAGCTTGATTGAGAAATACAGAGTTGATTTGAGATAGAAGTTATGGAGAAACAAAAAGCTATGGAGAGACAGGAAGAACTCAAAGGAGAATACAGAGAGACATACATATTTGAAGAGAGACCAAATAAATGATGAACAATGCTGAAGATAAACCGAAAAATCCAGATAGAAGAAATGAGTGGAAGAGAGACATCTTAAGTGAGGATTAAATTGTAAATACTGAAGAGGGAAAATGAGCTGAGAAAGTGGGAAATGCAGAACTAAACGAAAAAGAGACGAAGAACTACAGAAATATACCAGATGAGCTAAAGAGAGACTGATCTAGAAGAAGTTTGCAGATGCAGAGCCGAGACTTCAAGACTAGGTTGAAGAAGAAGAAGATGATGATGATGTTCGAACACCGGATCGTTCTGCTTTTCTTCCGCAGTGCCCTGTGATGGATCGATTGACGAACTCGCGGACTGCGTGGATTTACCGCTTCATTCTCTCTGTTAAACGGGGCTTCCTCTCCGTGTGTGGTGTATTTAGCACGACGTGTTCTTATTTTCCTCGGCTGGGTGATGTCTGGGCTCGCTGTGCTCCTCTGAAGGTGAAGCCGCCGCGCGCTCACGCGTGCGCACGCATCCACTCGCGTCGCCTCTGCATGCGTGTGCGTGCGCGCACACCCGCCGCTTTCTTTATCATCCCTCAGTTCATCACCTAAAGCCTCCACGAGCCTCTGAGTCACCAAAGCCAAAAAATCCACGGAAAACGGGCCGTTTGGTGAAAACCCTCCCGTGTTTCAGCGCAGTCTCTCCCCCGGTGCTGAGGAGGAGGCGCAGGACAAGCGCGTAGAGATCAGGTGAGAGAAGCCAGGTCCAGAATCATATATTTTACTCAATTGCATGAATCCATCCTCTCTGATTTTGCGTCGAAATGTTATATATCGTTGGGTTTGAGGGTTAGACACGTGATGGTGCTCGAGAAACCCATTAAAAGCTCGTGTCATCGGTGAATTAATCACATCGGCCTCTGCTTTAACACACAACCCAGCTGTAACACGTCCATGGAACATCACGCAATTCTAATCGAAACAAGCGAGTTCACAGAGCAAAATAGTCTTTTTGCCCCAGCACTGTACGAGAGCTGCACATTAATGCTTCTGCAGAAAGCTAAAGGCGCATCTTTGCTTTTTAGCGGTGTCTCTTCATTAAAGGGGGTATTTAGAAATAAGAAGCATATATTGCATGGATACGAGTAAGTATCGTTTAGAGGGGGTTGCGTGTATCCGAGCATTGCATTTAAATCGCATTGCATGCATTGGGGTGTCTGTCAGTGCTGCTCATCATAATAATGGGTCAAGGTTTTTTCTTTCTCATGGAAAAGACTATTTTAAAACATATGTTTCTGAAATTTAATGTCTTGAATTGCATTCTGCAGTTATTTTCAGATGGACAGATGTACTTTTTGTTGACCACTTGTTTATTGACTGTAAACTTAAAATTAAATGGAAAATATGAAGTCATTGACAAAGCAGGGCTGAGTCGAGTTAGTAATTTAGATAAGAGACCACATGGGAAAACAGATTGCTGAAGGGAGTAGGGACTGTTGCTAGAGAGGTGCTCACCCTGTGGTCTGTGCAAAGCAGATATGTCCCAAGTGTGGCCCAGGGGCCAAATGCAGCGCATGTTCCAATTTCTGACAGCTAGCAGCCCGTCATAAAAAGCTAGTATTCACCGTTGACCACAGTATGAAATACATGTAGGAAGAGTTTTCATATTTCGCCAGAGGATGGCAGTAGACTCAATATATCTTCATTTCCTATATCTGTTGACTTCCATTGTGTTCTCTTTTTCGCTTGTGGTTTGATTTTTTGTCAGATATTGTATTAATTGGCTTAAAAATGTCTACATTTTTAGTAAAAATGACAGATATCAAGTAACAATCTACTTGTGACAATCAAGGCCTGCAGAAGAGCATCTCTGAATGCTCAACACATCGATCTTTAGGGCGGATGGGCTACAGCAGCAGAATACCACATTGGGTGCCACTCCTGCGCAGCTAAAAACAGGAAACTGAGGCTTCAATTCGCTCAGGCTCATCAAAACTGGAGGATAGAAGTTAATTTTGCAACAGTCTGATGGTAGGGTCAAAATATGGCGCCAACAGCAAGAATCCATCCTGCCTTATATCAGCGATTCAGGCTGGTGGTGGTATTTGCATCATGGACATGCAGCCAACAAATCTGCAGCAACTGCATGATGCTTTCATGTTGATAGAGCAAAGGGGGTCCAGCCCAAAACTAGCAGGGTGTACCTAATAAAATGGCCAGTTAGAGTTTTTTTTGTGACTTTAATCATTCAATCCTGTTTTTGCAAGCCTTATGAAAAATAAAAAGGCTGCCGAAGGATTGGCGCTACTATGATGAGTGTTTTATTTGTTTTAATCAAGCTGTAAGGCGCTCTAATAAACCACGATTTCAACCCCCCATCCCCCCCAGGCTGATCTTCATCTAAGTGGACCAAAATCAGAAAAAGCCAAGTAACATCATGGAAAACATCTTCCCCATGAGAAGTGAACTGCTTTTTCCTGGGCGCTGGAATTCTGATGTGCTGGAATCAAACTCACTGCTCTCACTCGCGCTGATTTAAGAGACTAAACACAGGTTTCCTCTTCCTCCATCACGTTTTCTCTTTAGGGATCACTCCTTGTTTTCTCATTGCGTTTGAATCCACCTCCTCTCCTCAGGATGCTTCGTCCTCTGCTCCTCTTCTGTTCTCTCTCTCTGGTGGCTTCTGAGCCTCCTCGGTTCAGGACGGTCAGTACAATGTACGGGAAACTCAGGGGTCAGCGTGTGGAGCTCCCTGGGGAGATCCTGAGCCCAGTGGAGCAGTTTCTCGGCGTCCCGTATGCCTCGTCTCCCACTGGAGAGCGCCGCTTTGCAGCCCCAGAGCCACCAGAGAACTGGCCTGGAATCAGAAACGCCACACGCTTTGCTCCGGTGAGGAGGACTCTGGTGGTATAAAGTGCGCTGAGTTTCATCAGTGAGTGAACTCTCTTTGCTCGTGTCTCAGGTGTGTCCACAGCTCCTGGACGAGCGCTCTCTGCTCAGTGAGATGTTACCGGTCTGGTTTAGTGCCAACCTGGACACAGTGGCGACGAATCTCCTCGAGCAGAGTGAAGACTGTCTGTTCCTTAATATCTATGTCCCCACTGAGGAAGGTACACTCAGAGTGGTTCGGAACATTTTGTAAACCATCATGAAGATGTTTGATTAGTTCCTCTTTGATTTTTTTTTCTTCAATTCCCAGACTCCTCAACAGAAACAGACGATGTCGCTCTGAAGCCAGTGATGGTGTACGTTCACGGTGGATCGTACGCAGAGGGAAGTGGGAACATGATGGATGGCAGCGTCCTTGCCAGTTACGGCAACGTCATCGTCATCACACTGAACTACCGCCTTGGCGTCCTCGGTGAGAATATTTAATATTTAAAGCCCTCATGAGCCAAGAAACCAAAAGAGAGATGTTCTGGCCTTCAAATGTTTTCTTGTTTTACAAACCGAGCAACAAAGCTTCTTCTCCGCCTTCTTTTTTAACCATTGAAATCAATGGCAGCCAATAGAATCGTTCGAGCAGTCAGTCACCTGACCCAATTTGGACGTGCTACCTCAAATTTTCTAGCACCACCACTAGTCCACAGCTGTCCTCTAGTCCAAATGTAGATCACTAGTACAAATGTATTTATGCTAATTAGCAACAATTTTATAATAATCTGATTTTCACAAAATTTGGTCAAGACTTTTCTCTGACCTTGGCAACAAAAATGTATGTGATTCAAGTCACTTCGTGAAAGTATTTACGAACAATCATTACTTGTTCCAAAAACTCTTTAGTGTACTGAGACCAAACTTGGTGGATGCTATTATAATATCTATTTGATGTTGTCTGCAGAGTTTCAGCACAGTGCTCCCTAGTGGTCAGGAGATATAGAGATGGGCGTTTTAGCTTTTAACTCCATAAATTCAGCTAAAGCATCCAACTGAATTATACTAACTTTAGTTCTTCCAACTAAACATCATGCTGAATTCAACCATTTGAGTGTTGGTCATTTTGGAGGTCATTTTTTTTTTGCTAATGCATTAACATATCTTTACAAAAGTTAGCATGCGTGTTTTTCAACATGGCCAATATTCCAGTGCCATCTTGTGGTCAAAACATGTAATGACATTAAGAAAAAAAACTTTTGTTAGCTTTAGCATGTAAACAGCTCTTGACTTTTTCCCTAGATTATACGTCAAACTCCTTCTAGAACATTTGGATTATCTTCAGACCATGGTGTCAACCACTTTGCAAACAATTATGATCAGTGTATAGAGACCAAGCTATTGGAGAATAAAACAAGTTTTAGCACAGTTTTTGACATCAGAAGCCGATGGTGACCACAAAACATTCAATGACACTTTTAATGCCACATAAACCATTAGAATTTAACATTTTCATTGATCTTTAATTAATTCATTTTACACTCACATAGAAATACCTTAATGTAATCAATCCCAATTATTCTGACACTTTTTCTACATCACTTGTGGACACTGGATCTCACCGGCAGTGCTGTGCAATACACACAGCTCTGTTCCTGATAGCCTTGTCGGTCAAATGTATAATAGAGTTAGTTACATCAGTTTTGTAAGATGAACACAAGAAAAAGAGATGCTCTGTTCCAAAAGTGTAACTAAATAATAAAATTTATGCATGTTTTGACAATGTAAACCACTTACCAATTGGAAAGAAGTGCAGAAGGTAGCCGATTGAGAAGCCCTGCCCACTTCTGGAACTAAGATGAGGTTTTTTTTCAAATCTACATGGATTTTTTTTGTGTAAAAAATGCTGTATATATATATATATATATATATATTCGACACCCATGAACTATACAAATGCTGACCCCTATTGTGCTATTGTTGATCTTGGTTGGTAACCATTTCATATTCATGTGCTCTGTAGGTTTCCTGAGCACCGGAGACCCCTCTGCCCGAGGTAATTTTGCTCTTCTGGATCAGATCCAGGCTCTTCGTTGGGTCAAGCAGAACATCCATGTGTTTGGTGGAGACCCTGAAAGAGTGACTGTGTTCGGATCAGGAGCGGGGGGTTCCTGTGTCAGCCTCCTCACTCTCTCACACTACTCAGAAGGTCTGAGGATCTTTCAAAAAATTGACTATCACCATCATTCATCATCATCATCATCTTCACCATCATCATACTTATCGTCAAGATCTGGAGCCTCCTGCATCAACCAGCTCACACACCTCTGAAGGTCTGCGAGATATTCATAATCATATTCATGTTTAAAATTAATGTTATTTGAATAACTGCTGTTATCATATCAGTTATCAGATTATTCTCATGTTTTGTTTATTATTAGAGATTGTTAATACAATTAATAATGCTGTTTTTTTTAAGTTTTATATATTTATTCTTTAAATAGCATTATAATGTCCAGAAAACCAAAGAGACTTGAATTATTTATCTCACACAGAGTCTTTAATCTTAATATGACATCACTGTATGCACCATAGCTGGCAACCAACCCTAGCAACCACATCAGCAGATGTAAACCTCCAGAGAAAGCCATAGAGACACAGGGCTTGGTTTATTTAACTCACACTGACTTTTTAATTTTAATAAGACATCACTGTATGCACCATAGTAAAAAAGCTTCTTTTTTTATATCTGTTTTACCTGTAGATCTGTTCCAGAAGGCCATCATACAGAGCGGCTCTGCATTGTCCAGCTGGGCAGTCAACTACCAGCCGATAAAATACACTCGTTTGCTGGCTGAGAAGGTTGGATGCAATGAAGATGATTCACTAGAACTTGTCCAGTGTCTCCAAGGCAAGAGTTATAGAGAGCTGATTGAGCAGAGCATCACACCGGCAAAATACCATGTCGCTTTCGGACCAGTAATCGACGGAGATGTAATTCCAGACGATCCACAGATCCTGATGGAGCAGGGGGAGTTCCTGAATTATGATATAATGCTGGGAGTAAACCAAGGAGAGGGATTCAGGTATGTGATTTGAAACACTGTTCAGATAACCTTGTTGAATATAAAATGATAAATGTGACATTGTTTACTTATATTAGTAAGTTGGAAATGTTTTGTGACACAGGTTCGTGGAGGGAATTCTAGACAGTGATGACAAAGTGACTGGGAACGACTTTGAGTTTGCCGTATCTGAATTCGTAGATCATTTATATGGCTACCCAGAAGGAAGAGACACTCTTCGGGAGACCATAAAGTTCATGTACACGGATTGGGCAGATCGCGAAAACCCGGAGACTAGACGGAAAACACTGGTGGCGCTTTTCACTGATCATCAGTGGGTGGCGCCAGCGATTGCCACTGCAGATTTACACGCCCAATACGGATCTCCAACATACTTTTATGCTTTTTATCACCATTGCCAGAGTGATATGAAGCCAGCGTGGGCTGATTCTGCTCATGGAGATGAGCTACCCTACGTTTTTGGCATTCCCATGATAGGACCCACAGACCTGTTCAACTGCAACTTCTCCAAGAATGACATCATGCTGAGTGCCGTCGTCATGACATACTGGACTAACTTTGCTAAAACTGGGTGAGTAGTGGTTTGGAAGAAAGACTAATGTGAGTACGCTAATTGCATAAATGATCAATGCTTAATATTTTAATTTTAGGCAAATTGCTCAGCTGTTTCTCTAACACAGTTCATTCTCTTCCATCAAAGAGACCCGAATCAGCCGGTTCCTCAAGACACAAAGTTCATCCACACGAAACCAAATCGATTTGAGGAGGTGGCCTGGTCCAAGTACAACCCTAAAGACCAGCTCTACCTACACATCGGCCTGAAACCACGTGTTCGGGACCACTACCGTGCAACCAAGATTGCCTTCTGGCTTGAACTAGTCCCCCATTTACACAGCATCAACGAACTCTTCCAGTACATCTCATCCGCTACAAAAATCCCACCACAGGACACGACACCGTTTTCCTACACTAAACGCCTCTCCAACAAACTCTGGCCTTCAACGACTCGTCATCCTCCTGGGAATCCTTCAAACACCAAACAAATCTCGGACCAGCAGAAGACGAACGATAACAGTGACGGAACAGTGATTGTGGAAGCTCGCGATTACTCCACCGAATTGAGCGTTACAATCGCAGTGGGTGCATCTTTACTGTTTTTGAACATCCTTGCATTCGCGGCACTCTACTACAAGAAGGACAAACACCGTCTGGAGTCAAGTCGGCGACACAGTCCTCCGAGAAATCACACCAATGATGTTCCCCATATTCAAAATGAAGAGTTAATGTCATTGCAGATGAAGCAACTGGATCACGATCTCGAACACGACTGCGATTCTCTTCAAGGTCACGACATGATCCATCTCACCTGTCCTCCTGACTACACGCTCACTTTACGCCGCTCCCCTGATGACGTCCCGCTGATGACGCCAAACACCATCACCATGATCCCCACCTCCTTCGCAGGGCTCCAGCCGGCCTATCACAGCCCGTTTAACGCCTTTGCGAACAGCACTCCGAGCAGCACGGGGATTCCACATGGGCACTCCACCACCAGAGTATAACCCGAACCTTTCAGAGGATTTTAACACTGAGGGGGTTATTTTGCTATGAACTCTTTTATGACTTGAGCAACGACACACTTATTAACCTGAATAATGTGATCAGTGAATGTAAACCTTTTATCAGTTTTGGGCGACAGCTAAAGATAAGATTGCTAAGATTCCCTGCATCCTGATGTGCTGTTTAAGTTGTGAGACTGCTAACGGTTTCAAGCCATTTCAATGGGAAATTATAATAAAGCCATTGAATGGTAGGGTCTTTCTGAGGCGTTCTGGGCGCACCTTGGATATCCTGACGGATTGTTACCCTTACAGGTTTTAGGGTCTATCTGTGGAAATACAGGAGAGTTATACAGGAGAATCCTTATTCTTAGGTGTTGGCCAGGTTCTTCAATGTTGTCGCTTAACTTTTCCTAGGGTCTCTTGACATACATGGCTTGCAGTTGCTTGGATTATGGCTGGTTGCTAGGATGCTGCAAGAGCTTTGTTAAAGTGGCATTGGTGGTAATTTAGAGTGTTATGGAGTCCTCAGATTCAAGGGCAAGTAATAGGATGTAAGGCCACTTGTGTTATCGGATTCAGCTTTCTTTAGAAGGAGTAATGATTGTGTTGTATAGATAACATCTTTTTGAGGCATCCCTGAGCATCCTAGTTGGTTCCTATATCAATCGTTCTTCTAACTGTATTTAGTGACCAACAGTAGGCCTGATCCCAGAGTACCTTGGGGTTTTCCTGGGTTGGTGTTATCTTGTTTTGAGTGACAACCCCCTTAAGCATAACGTTTCTAGGTTTGTTGAAATGGGTTGCCAGAATTTTACTAGGTCGACCTGGATGACTGACTATAGGGTGTTCCTATGTCATTAGTAGATTGTTCTGGGGGATAGCAGGGTATTCTGACATAGGTAGATTTAGTTGAGGTGGTTGCTCAGTTGTTGCGTGGTTGGTAAGGTCTTAATCAGGGGTTCCAGAGCATCCTTGAGGGCATTGCTAGTTCGTTCTATGTGGTCGATGGAATATTCCCAGGATATTACAGTCTGCTCGGGTTGGTTGCAAGGGGGTTTGCTTTGGTGACAAAGGAATTCCTTTCTTGATTAGTGCGCTGTTGGGTTGGTTTGAGTATTATTCTTTCGTCTTAGCTTCTACCTCTTCTACTGAGTATCATGCTGAAATGCTGAAATGTAGCGTTGCAATTCATAGGTTTGTTCACGGAGTTGCTTTGGTCTTACTAGGTTGCTATAGATTAGCCATGTCCAATGTAGTTCCTGGAGGGATGCAGCATTTTTTTGTTCCAACCATCCTTCAGAACACACACCACTCTAGCTTCAAGTACAACAGGGGGAGCTTAATGTGATTCTGATGGCTGAACCAAACTAAGCAAGGCCAAATTTGGACCACCTGGAATTCTGTTCTTGGGGAACCAATGGTGTTGCTAGGTGTGGATTGTGATTCTGGGGATCACAGAGGACCAAGATTCCTGCTAGGTTTTTCGTTGGTGCTTGATGGATATCCCCAAGGTACTTGGCATTCAGTTGCCTGGCTTCCTCAAGTGTTGGTTCCAAAAGTATTTTCTCTACACCCTGTTTTCACAAAACATGTTGTTTGACTGTTAAAGTTTCAAAATAATTGTCAAATGTAGTCTTGAAAAATGATGATGGTTGTTGCTAGGGTCTTCCTGCTGCTTTGGAAGGGTCTACCCAGGCCCTTCCACATACCCAAAGGGATTCATTGGACATTTGGCCTAATTCTGCACATGGGACAGATGTCGGGTGTTACTGCTATATTTTTGAAGGTGGTTACAAGACTGTTGCTAGGTTGGTAGTACCCTTTTGGTGCACTCTTGCGTAATCCATACATGGTTCTGATGTCATTTATAGAGTTTTCTTAGTGGTTGATGGACTCGAAAAACTTTCTGGGGCAATTCAGCTTCGCCTTGATGTTTTAAAAGAGTGTACAACTACTAGGCAGAATGGACGTTTGGACTTCTCCAGACTGTTCTTGGTTGTAGCTAGCTCACTGCTTATTAATCCACTCTGGTACTATTTTACCATTTTAGGGTGTTCTGGGCAGTCATTGTGCTTGCTTTTGGATTTTTTTCACTATAAGTTCTTCAAATGCTCTCCAGTTTGTAATGATTTGTAAAGAGGTCAAAGCATCTTAAGCAGGAGATCTGGCTGCAGGTTGAGATTAAGAGAGGACCTACTGTCTGATCTGAGTAAGCTTTCATCCACTGCTCGATGTTTTGGAGATTCTCTTCTAATCTTTGTGTTTTTTCATACATTAAATGGTAGATATCCTCAGATTCACAACAATATTTGCGCTGAGAATGAATGCAGCATAAACAATGCAAATAGCTGTTAGCGAGCCATGATATCATCGATTGATGAATGGGGAGCGTTTGAAGCATTCATCACGGATGTAATAAATCCAATTTAACTATTTCTTTAAGAGCTACTTCATCAGTCAGCAGTCTTCCTCTCAATCTCAAAAGTGATATGTAGTGCATAGTGTAAATAAAATCTAGAATAAAACTGTATAAAGAACTTCAGCAGATTGTAGCATTGCCTTTAACTAAAGTTTCTTATCAAGACTTTGCTTGTGTACAGTTCTGAATGTAAACTATATCGCATTTCTATTTTTGAACATATCATTATGTATGGTTATGCATCAAACGGATGCATCAATTACAATCAAGCCGGATTTAAATGAAAGTCTAGAAGAAAAACTCTTTAAATGTGTTTTCATTTAAATCTGACTTTATTCAAACTGATGCATGAACTGCTTATTTCTGCTTGAAAATGCATCAGTAAAAATTACGAATGGTTTTGAAGATGCTCTCATCTGTTTTTTTTTTTCAGGCTTCACCCTTAAATAATGTTATTATTTGATTAAATTGGATAAATTTAATTGAAGCGATTGAAGGGTTTTTATCATGTTTTTTAAGTAAGTGTTGCATCCACCAAAATTCTTCATATGTTGATATATTTCAGTGGCTATGATAAAAAAATCCCCGGAGAATCCAAGCGCTGTAATCAATTTTGAATGATAAATTATTATTATAATGTTCAGATCATTAAATATATCTCTCTTATTAATCTGTGGTTTGCATTGCAGGGTACTGATGCATTGTCATGTTACTCTACTCAGAAATATGAAAACTATTTGCTTTGCCTCATGAAAGGCTCACTGATGGACACTGTAAATGGATTTTGCTGCTTTTTCTAAAAGTAAATAAACTTAGATTTTACTCATTTACTGATGATGTTTCTCTGTGATGTTATTTAAGTAAATGTCATTTTGTTACTGTTTGAATACCCTTTTTTTAGTTGATAAAGAAATTATTTTTTTTAAAAGGATACTGTGGCTCTCTGAATATTCATCTGCAAGGGTAAGCGATGATGCAAAAATCTTTTATGATGGCTTGGGTGGATAGGTTTTCAATTTAAAGTTTCTCTGCATTGCTGCTTGAGTTAATGATCCCTGTGAGACTAGATTTTAATTATGAGTTTTTAACATCTCTACGAGGGATTTTTTTTTACTTTTTTTTCAATATTTAGAAGCTGAAATTAAATAAATTATTAATAATAAGCTAAATGCAGAAACAGGATTAGATCAAAGTTGAGTTAATGCCATAATTGATGATTTAAAAAAAAATATTTCCATGTGTACACATGACTCTTTGTTATGAAATTAAGGGGAGGAAAAGGAAAATAAAAAGACATCTTCAACAGCAATAGATTAATATCCACCAGTTCACCATTCCAGAAAACCCAAATCACAAGCAAACGTTATTCATATATATTTTTGCACCTTTAATTTTTATACATTTATTGTTCCAGAAATTGTAATAATTGCTTTATTTCCAAAACTATCAATTAAAATAACACATTAAATTTACGCACTTTCCACATTGTTTTACATTCAATATAACATTAAAACAAGAATATTAGGTCGAATTTTGATTTTCAATTTTCAATTAAGAGGCAAAAGTTTAGTGAACGCAACGTACATGCACCATGTGACTGTCAGACTTTAAATTATTTAAATTAAATGCTTTATTATGAGGCCAATGAATAATGTTGATTTGTTCAGCACGTTTCTGAAATATCGTATGTCCACCAAAGTCTAACTTTATTTAAACGATACTTGATTTAATTAGTATATAACGTTAAACAATATTCATTGGTCAAAAAAGCAGTTGTTTTCTAAATTACTTTTAAATATATTTTCAAACGACTCACTGATTCATTTCCGGTATCCGGAGGCAAACCACATTTCTGCTGAGATACTGGGGGTCAACACCCGAGGAAAATCAATACCCGAAGCCGAAGATCAATTTTGGTTTGTAAGTAATAGGATTTTGGGGGTTTTGTCTTCTGGGTAGTGTTTAGTTAGATTTATATTATAAACAAGCTTCAGATTCGCGTGTTTAATTCCTTGCCACTCAATTGGTTTGTATTGAAATGTTATACCGACCAGCAGAGGTCACTGTCACACAGCAGCATTAGTCACCATAGACTCTGGGTTTCTTAAAAACTAATACTAGCATTATGCTGTCCTATTTTTCAAACATACCCTTAGTCATCATATATAATGCAAATTTATTATCAGTACTCTATCCTTTGAGGAATTCATATCATTCACACGCTGTGTGTCAAAATATCAGATGACTACAATACATAGTAACGTATTCGTGGAACGCATTTCACACATGAATATATATATAAATTTAATATATATAATATCAAAAACTCTTTCCATCGTTATAGTAAGTATTTGTGACTATTTGTAACATTTTTGAGTTATTTGGATAAAAAAAATGGCGTGTTAGGCAATTTGACGTTCTATTTTTCTTTTTCTTTTTTTAATGTTTTCAAAACGTTTTTGCGTAATTGTAGTAAGTATTATTGCCTGTTATAATACTTTATTGTAGCATTTTTTTAGTTATTGCGCCCTGAACTGGGTGAAATTGTGTTTGGCAGATTTTGAGGTTCAATTTCAAAAATATTCTTTACATTGTTATAGTAAACATTATCGGCTGTCAGAATTCTAAATGTAAAAATATATTACTGTAGCATTTTTAGCTATTACATCCTGAGCTTGACTTCTTTTGGATTATAATGGGTGAAAATGTATGTTAGCAATATTTTTAGGTTCCATTTTTTCTTTTTTCTTTTTTTATCTGTTCAACACTTACATCATTATAGTAAGTATTATTGACTGTCAGAACCCAAATAATATGAATATTTTACTGCTGCATTGTTGAGTTATTTCATTCTGAACCTTTCTACTAAGAGCATCCGTTTGACCCGCACGAAATGTCAAGAAGGAGTTTGTTCCCCGGAGTAACGGCTGCTGAGCTAAATGCTTGTGAGAGATTTTACAGATTTTGGTTCAAGACAGGAAACAGATCTGATGGACCCGACGGACCATTGTGAGATACAATGGTGCTGTTAAGGAATGGATTTATGTGCATGTGAAAACTTTATAGATGTAGAAACTTGGGAAACAATAGTTTTGGAAATGTTCAGTTGTCGAGATTGGTTAGTTTGTTTACAGGTAGTTGGTGAGACAAGCTTCGACAAGAGTTGGGGCTGCACCGCTGCATGTTTAAACACATTTTGGAAATTTGGAATTTACCACTATTTATGCTAATTACCGGTATGTTTTTGTAAACTCAGCATGAGCTGGATTGCTGTACCTTCATCTTGCCAAGCTTTGTTAAAAATACATCTTGGAATTAGTGTAAAAATAACCCAATTATTTTGCCACAAATGGAGATAATAGGCAGAATATATTACTAATAAATTATTGTGATCCGCTCGTTGGTGAATCTTTGATATCAACTCAGTCATCCTGCTTTCTGAGTGAAAGGCGCATCTCTTTAACCCCTGAAGAGTCCTGGAGTGCACTGAAGGCTTTTATAGCTGAGAGAGGTGAAGGGTCAGGAGCTTCTCAGACAAGCCTTCTCTCGTCGAGCACAAGTGACTGGTTGCTAACCTTGACTCGGAGTAGAAACTCAAGCTGCCGCGTCTCAGCCAGAGTCGAACCAGTAGAGCTTTGAAGTCTAGATCCTGCGGCATCTGCTGGAGATTCCAGCCCATAGCTCTCTGGGTTTGGAGAGCTTTATCACTCGCTCTGATTGTTTGGTTGGGTTTAGGAGGATTTGTCTGGGTGTAAACGCTGGCATGTTGAAACTCTTCTGAACCTCGCTGTGTGTGGTGCTGTTAAAATGTGCTACTTTGAGGGGGAACAAGTGGGAAAAAAAGTCTTGTTTGAAGATGGATCCTCCAGCTTTAGGAACTCATGAGAGGGTTCAAGGCGTTGTTTGTGAGTTGGTGAACTCCTATTGGTCCAGTTTTGAGTTTTTCACATGATGAGAAGGTTTCGAGATTCTATCTTAATCCAGGAGTGCGGTGTTGCACGTTTGTTCATGGATTTAAGAAGACTTGTGGCAAAAGGTGGTCTGTCACAGCTACATTCTTCTGAAAAAAGGCTGTCTGAGGAGTTGTTTTTGCAAGATACAAGTGTTTAAAAGTGAATAAACCACAGCTGGAGATAAACCGAGGAAAGTCTGTATTGATTTTTCTCAAGCAAAGGCCTGAATGAGGGATACAGAGTGTACAAAAGTATTCAGTCCCCCTTAAAATGCTCACTTTTGTTATATTGCTGCCACAAATTATTACCTCTTTTACAGAGGTTCCTTTCAGTTTTTAAGCCCAAGGAAGGGTCTGAAGCATCTTCAATTTAAGGATTATGGAGGTTTTTTTTTTGTGTGTAACCTTGGCCAGATCTGAGGCTTGCCACAATTCTGTCTCTGAGCTTTTCAGCAGTTCCTTTGACCTCATGGTTCTTAGTTCCCCTTTCATGCATTGTGAACTGTAAGTTCTTATATTATATATATATATATATATATATA